>CAUYRH010106576.1:0-10690 GCA_963574655.1 Perodicticus potto
TGTTACAATCACAGCTCTAAAGACCTGACAATGGTGGGCAAAAAGAATAGTGGTAAAGGTCTAAGTCAAGAACAAAACAACTAAGAACACATACACTGTTAAACTGGGTGCTATTCTCTGGTTCGCTACCACTTCCTTCTAAGAAAAGTGCCTCAATATTCTGGGAGAAGAGAAGAAAAAGATTGAGACAATTCAGAATCCAAAGAAACAAAAAGCATGAGCCATGGCTGAGAAAGCCCCTGGACATCTGAGAATGAACGTTGCTGCATTTAGCTGGGATGACTTTGGCCTGGCAATTCTAAGAGGGTAATCTTTTGGAAAGAAGTATGGAGAATTCTCAAGGAATTAAAAGCTGACCTACCATTTGACCCTGCAATACCATTACTAGGTATCTACCCAGATAAACAAAAATCATTTTACAACAAAGACATTTGCACCAGAATGTTTACTGCAGCCCAATTCGCAATAGGCAAGCTGTGGAAGCAGCCTAAATGCCCATCAACCCATGAACGGATAAACAAATTGTGGTATGTGTCTACCGTGGAGTACTATGCAGCCATAAAGAAGAGGGAGACTTCACATCTTTTATGTTTACCTGGGTGGAGCACTGGATACTTTTTTTCCCCATTCTTGAAATACTTTATTCTCAGTAAAGTATCTCAAGAATGGAAAAAGAAAAAGTATCCAATGTACTCAATACTATTATGAAACCAATATATAATCACTCACACATTCATACAAATGAGAAAACACAAAGATAGTCCAGACAAAAAGAGAGGAGAAAAGGGAGAGGGCAGGGGAGGGGGAGAACGAGTGGAGGGAGGTATTTGGCAGGATCTCGCCTATCACACACAATGCAAGGGTACATTTCAAAACAACTAAGGGCATATTATAAATGTCTTACCACAAAAATAAGTGAGGTGACGGTATGTTAATCAGTCTGATTTAAGCATACCACTTTGTATTTGAAATCATCACATTGTACCCCATAAATGTATAGTTATGATTTAATAAAAATTAAGAAAAAATAAAGAAATATACGAGAGCATTTTGGCAGAGGTTATGTCATCTAATCCTTGTGCAGTAAGCATAACCTCTGTGCAATAAGTGCAATCATCTCCCTGGTGGCTCCTAAATTTCTACCTGCTAGGTGCAGGGGTGGCAAGTGGCTAGAAAGCTTGGGTAGTTGACTGGCAGCTAAGTCCGCATAGCAAGCCTGCCCTCTTCGCTGGGTTAGATGGTTATTTGTGTAGAGAAGTCGATGAAGAGCATGGAGGCCACATCCTTTCCCACACAGTGTCTGCTGACTGATTATCTCACTTTCTAAGGGAGGAAACAGAGGCAGCACAGCAGTACCTTACAGACGCTGCAGGCTAGAGCAGAAAAGAGCTTTCTTGTTTGCTTTCTACTCAGAGCTGGCCTCTATGCACCGCGGTGCTCTCCATTTGAAGCAAATGAAATGTGGGAAAATCCAAATGCTTCTAATTATGTGAGATGATTATTTACTTTGTGAAAGGCTTCCTCTCTTTATGAAAAACTTCCCCACAGGACTTCTTAAGATAACCAACTCGCTTTCTATGTTTTAAGTTATTCGATTTAAAAATCCAATTCTATATTTATGTTTTTTGGCAATCGTTTTTGGGTTAAAGCTAAGCACACTGAAAAATTTGTCCAAGTCATTGCTTCCAATTTTTATACTTGTCCATCCAGCAGACAATAACAGAAAGAGAAACTTTGCAAAACCCACTGAGAATCCCCTCCCTCGGGGCTGCCATGTGTGGGCACACAGGTTGCGCCCTGCACATCTCCAGTGGCACACACCACGTGGACGGTGATGTGAATTGCAGCCCCTCGTTTGTGAGACAAAGAGGGGCTGCTCGGATACTAGGTGTTTCTGAAGAAATAGAGATGCCTGCCTTCGTTGTGCTGGGCACCCACCAGTTCTGTTTGGAAAAGACCCCAAAGCCAAACCTAATGGTTGTCACTTCAAAGCCACTGCTGTTTCTCCTGGGATGGCTTCATGCTGGTTCTAGGTCATTCCCCCAATCATATGAAAAGCATCTTTCTTTTCTTTTTAAAAATAATTTCCCTGAGAACATTCTTTAAAAAGATTTGTTCCAGCTCATCCATATTCAAGAGAACTTCACGCCTTGTGCCCTAAACACAAGAAAGTGCAGCTGATGGAAAGAACAGACTGTTTAATCCCCTGAACACACATCAGGAGCCTTTACGAACCTTCAGGGTCATACTTGCCTTCATGCTTCTGAGCAAACAGTAATTTCCCTCATATTCAAATACACCTTTGACCTCTTCTCAAATATACAAAGTCTGACAATTAAGTTTGTGAATTCATTCTAGAAAAAGTGCTCCATACCCTCATTGGTGAATATCACTATGGTCACCTTAGAAGTAGTCCCCGTGGGCAGCCAGGCACGGACGCCATGCACCTAGTCTGCCTTTCAAAGCAATTTTGGAATTCTTTTTCTGGCATGGCCATTCCAGCTCTCGTTATATTACCCTTATGTGTACCTGAATGTCATGAAAATGTATTCCTTTCAATATTTCCTTTATCTCTGGGTAAAGAAAAAAGCCATTGGGAGCCAGATCAGGGGAGTAGGGAGTGTGTTCCAATACAGTTATTTGTTGACTGACTAAAATCTATCTCACAGTGCCGTGTGAGCTGGTGCATTGTCGTGATGAAAGAACCATCAGTTTTCGGCCAAGATTTTCAGTGAAGATTTTCCTGTTTCTCTATTGATGTCTACTTGATCTGCTATGCTTCTCACAGTCAGTCAATGATTTTGATGCATAATTCAATGAACTTCTGCAATGTTTTCATCAATCCTGCTCATTTGATACTGGCCACCCTGACCTTTCTTCATCAGTGATGCTTTTTCTCTCCTCCGAAAACCATTAATCCATGTGTACACCGCCATTTTCTTCATGGCATTATCCCCGTAAACTTGGACTAATATGTCCCGAGTTTCACTTCCACTCTTGCCAACTTTAACAACAAATTTACAAATATTTGTTGTTGCTCTAATTCAAGCTCCGACATTCTCACAATGACACACAAAAACACACCACCCCAATAGTGAACGTCGCTCAGCAAGTGTCGGCATGAACACAGCTGTGAAACACGGATATACAACGGAGCGGCTTGTACAGTGCTGCCGACTAAGTGCAAGTTCCCAAACTTAATTGTCAGACCGTGTAAGATCAGTTTTGTGTTTCAAATGGCCTTGGAAGTGTGTTTACTGGTGCATGCAAGCCTCTCCTCAGCTGGGGATCAGGTGTAGCTCCGGGGAGGGAAGGGGTCTTGACCCAGGCAGGGAAGCTTGCTCAGATTGCTTGTCCTGCTGTAGGACAGAGAACCGTTCATGTCTTAAGAACAGAGGTGCTAAACGCATCATGGCCAGCGGTCCTTTTGTGTTTTTTTACTGCAACTAGATCTTCAGTAAATGCCAAAAGCCATCTTTCACAATCCTGGGTCTGTGGGTCCCCCTATCCGCAGCCCCCAGCATCCAGGATCCTTAAGACTACTTTTCCCTTCTTGGCCTCCTTTTGCTGCCTGGAAGCTCAGATTTGTTTGGGGGTTTGAATATTCTTTTGCACCTGGATTTCTAATGTAATTCTTCCAAATCTACCTGGTCATTTTAACCTTCTGTTAGTATGTTCAGTTGGATTGTTTCAGTGCTTTTTATCTTCAAGCTGGCCCCAATTCCCTTGGGAAGGGGAAAGAGAAATAGGCACACAAATTGGAAATTATGCAATTCCAATTCCAAGCCTTTGAGAGCTAATCAGAACCTAGGTGCCAGGCAAACCAGAGGCCCCGACCCCTTACCCTGCTTCCTGCTCACATCAATGGCAGGGGTAGCCAGAGGTAGAAAGACAGTTTTGCTGTCCTATTTTTTTAGCACATGGGAGTCACAGGACATAAAGCCATAGCAATTAGCTGGGGCAATGTGTGCGGTTCAGATGACAGGCTTGGGAGATCATGCATTCTGAGTTCAAATCTCAGCTCTCCCACTCACCAGCTAATCAAGTTGCTTATTTTCTCTTCCTTTCAGTTTATTCATCTGTAAAAGGGGGATAGTAATTCTTATCTCTCTGGCTTTTGTAAGGATTAATTGAAATAATGAATGCAAACTCTTAGCTCAGTGCTTGGAGAATGCATAATGTGGGTGCAATACACATTAGAACCAAGTATGGTAAGTATGGTTTTATGAGACTTTTCGGGAAGAAAGCTGAGAAACAATCCATGCCTGGCTATTTTATCATTCGTCATTGTAAACAACAGGAACATTCAAATTGTTCTCCTTGATTAAAACAGTTTAGGACCTATGAAAAGAAGAATTTATAGGAAAAATCTATGTCTATCTTTCAAAGTTTCCCCAGTTTTCCTTTTTGCTTTTGGATTTTTTGGTCTTTGAAATGTAACTGTCCTCACACACTATTTTATCAAGACAGTTGAATGTTTGATTTGCACGCAATCATCTTCATTCCAGACTGCAAAATGCTATTCCTTCGGAGTTGTTATCCAAAAATAAATATGAACAATACATGATCTCAACATACTTTTGATACATTAACCAAGAGACAATATATTCTTAAATTTCCTTAACTTGAGGAAAGACAAGTTCTCTGGAAGTTGCTCTATTTTAAAAAGTTAAAATAGTGAATTCTAGTTATTTCTCTTCTAAATACTTTACCACGAGACCCATAAACTTTCCATATTTTAATTTGTCTAAATTGTAGAGAAAATGCACAATAAAAATTTAAATTATACCCCAAACAATGATGATACAATAAAAGACTTTCTCCGGGAAAAAATGAAAACACAGTATAAACATATTTCTAAAGTAAGTATTATTTGGAAAGTTAAGCTAAACTTTCAAACTCAAGCCACATGTTGGTACAATTCATATAGAAATTGCCAAGCAACAGTATCGGAAGCATACATCTAGATTTAGACAATTCCACTGTTAGCTGTTTGCTTAGGGATGCATTATTCATTTTTAAGTTGGAGTTTTGTTTAATTTAGTTCTCTGAAAATACAAGGAAGAAAGCAGATCCTTTGCCTGAAGAAGAGCACAGATTCTTTGACATGTGGGTCTCTATCCCCCACGTCTGTAAGGCTCTGCTGAGGCTAGTTCAGAATAGCTTCCAATGCCTGTAGTCCAGACTGCAGGCTGAGGCTTGAAGACTGCTTGAAACCAAGAGTTCAAGGCTTCAGCCCTCTATGATCTGTCTACTACACTCCAGCCTGAGCAACATAATAAGACCCTGTCTCTTAAAAAAAAAAAAAAAAAAAACATAGCCTCTATATTAAGGCAACATGTATCCAAAACTATTTGATGTGCCATTTGATTTTGCTTCAACAGTAAAAGCACACTCCCTCTCCAGGAAGATAATTAATTTCTCCAGCCCCATGCACGTCTTGAGCTGCATTGCAAGCCCAGGGTAATTGGAGACAGGCAGCTATTTGGCCTCTAATTTAAACAAGATCTAAGGCTGAGAGACATACAAGCAAAATCGGATCTGGCAAGAAGCATAGAACAATGGAAAAGTGTGATTAGGGCAGGGCCTAACAGCAAACTCGAGTACAGTGGCAATGAAAAACGACAATTGGACATTTGGCTTCCAGGTGGATAAAATAGAGCCAGTTGGAGCATATGGCAGAGGAGAGTGCTACCCCAGGTAAAGGGAGCAGATATTGTGGCTAGATTTGCAGGTAGGATCAGTTTTGCCAAATTTTTCAAGAGAAGTCAAAAATGTGGTGTTCATATGAAATTCTCAATGCAGTGTTTTCACAGTTAACAACACATACAAATTAAAGGCAATAACACAACATCACCACTCAGACCAGAGAAGACAGAACTGCGAGACGTTGGTTTCCTAATTGTGGCTTAGAGTGTGTGAAGTTTTCTTTGGGGCTGCATTTCTACCTGAAACATAAATCAAGACAAATGCCAGTCTGTCAAACACTCTTCTCCAAGAGAAACACTAAAGAAGTAAATGTATATATACTAGGCGCGATGTGATATCCTGGAGTGGATCCTGGAACAAAAAAAGACCACAGTGGTAGAGTAGTGAAATTCAAATCAAGTCTGGACTTCAGTTAATAGTGTCAAACCTATGTTCATTTCATGGCTTGGGCAAAGGTATTGGGGTTATGGATGATATTAATGTCAGAGGAAACTGAGTGAAGGCTGTGTGGGAACTCTCTCTACCATCTCTGCAACTTTGTTGTCCATCTAAAATGATTCCATACTAAAAAGGTTTACTGAAAATAAACTATATAAAATAATATATGTGAAATATGTCCCATCAATTAAATCATAAAACATGCATCGAACAAGTTCTTCTAGAGCATGACTTTAGTAGGCTGGTAGTAACTAAGGGAGAATGCGAAACTCAGTTTAGGCATGGGGGTGGGGAATAAAAATGCCAGGAAGAATAAGATCTCCTAGGACAATTGTTAAAGTAATGTGAACAGGTCTGAGAGTCTGAGAAGGGAGGATTGAGGTGAAAATCTTTAAGGAGAGCAAACTGTCACAAACCCGAATTCCATGGAGAGAGAGAGAGTGGCCAATGCCATTACTCATTTATGTTCTCTTTACTTCAATGTCGTATAATCATAGTAAGGCTTCTTTACTGTTTGTGGTTTGCCAATTTCCCACCTTCCGATTTTCAATTTTTTTTTTTCTCCACCAAGTTAACAAAATAGAAAATGTTTACAAGCAAAGTTAGGCACAAATAAAAGGGAGAACAACCTAAGCCATGACCACACATATACACACGTGGCTGTTTAGTCTATAAAATTAGCCTATAGCAGGGTTCTCAGTGCCACTGGCATTTGGGACTGGATCATTCTTTGTTATGAGAGCTGTCCTGTCCATTAAAGGGGGTAGTCTGGCCTCTTCCCACTAGAAGCCACTAGCACTCCCAAGTTGTGACAAACAGAAATGTGGTACAGACACTGTTGCCCCTTAGGGGACAAAATCACCACTAGTTGAGAACCACTGGCTGAGATAAAAATGTAGAGTAATTATATAAATCAGGGAGTATATGTCACAGACATACTGGCTGCCAAGTTGTTAGAACTACCTAGTGGAACCATATGAAACTGCTATTTTTATAGGTCAAAAATGAGTATCAGTGATTACCTACATTTCAACTTGAAATTTATCTACTCTGATACTAATGAGTACACAGTAAAATATAACTGTTATTAGTGGTAAAAATAATTAATAATTTGCATTTTGTATAAACTTGTTGGTTCAAGGTAATCACCAAGTCATTGAAAGACATGATAACAAATTGATTTATCGTATGCTGCTGGCTGTATGACTCAGAAGCTTATAGACATATTAAATATATTAACATCCCTGCTAGAAAAGTGGCTGGAAACTTTTTTTATTAATTTGCTTTTGGTTCATCAGAAGCTGAAATAGTGTTGCTATTATTAAATAACATAAATTCTCTGCTGATTAGATAAGAAGACAAAATGGTCTTCTGACAACTTCAAAGGTGGGCCATGGGATGTGAGGCAGTGCTGGTGCAGGGTACCTAGTATGCATTGAATAGGGTGCCCAGAAGTCTGGAGAAGGGATCATTGTCAGCCCATGGTTTGCAGAGCCATAGTTCTTGAGTCCATGCCACATAGACTTGTATCAGAAGGTTCAACCAGCTGAGATCTGGGCATTCTACCTGGTGGCCCTGGAAAGCAACAAATCCAAAAGCTGGCATTGGGTCCCTAATAATGATAAGGGGCATATCATTGGGTGAGTTGGCTGTGGTATCATGTGGCAAATCATGGCTCAGACAGAAGCATCATTTAGCTGGTCATAGCTATGTCCAACAAAACATAGCACCAACAATTTCTAAAAATGAAGAAATGATTTGGAAATTGTTAGAATATTCAGTAAGCAATATGCAACAATTTATATTACTTGACAAGCAGTTTTGGATTGGTATACCTTAGTATAGAGAATAAAAGGGAACACATTTATAATTTTATATATGTATCGATTTTTGTATTAATTTTATACCCATTCTCATTGTTAATACATTTATCACCCACAGCCTATCATCAGATGTCTAGAATCCCACTGGTACCCTGGACATAGCTCGCCCTATCCAATATTGAAGAGTGAGAATTATCTTCTATGCTTTTTTTTAAATTTCAAAATATTAAGGGGGTACAAATTGTTTTTGTTACATGCCTTAAGTCAGGGCTATACATGTACCCATCACCCGCATAGTGTTCATTGTACTTGTTAGGTGGGTTTTTGTCCCTCCCCTTCTCTCCTCTCCCCTCTACATGATTTTCAGTGACTTTTACTTCCCTCTGTTGTGTGTCCATCAGTTAGCTCCAATTTATTAGAGAGTATAAGCGGCATTTGTTTTTCCATTCTTGAGATACTTTACTTAGGATGAGGGCCTCCAATGCCTTCCAAATGGCTGCAACAGGCATTAATTCATCTCTTTATGGCTGAGTAGTAAGTATTCCATGGTATGCGTTTTGTTAATCTACTCATGAATTCATGGGCACTTGGGTTGATTCCACATCTTTGCAATTGTAAATTGTGCTCCAATAAACATTCAAATGCAGGTTGTCTTTTTGATAAAATGACTTCTTTTCCTTTGGGTGGATATACCGTAGTGGGATTGCTGGATCCAAGAGTAGGTCCACTCTTAGTTCTTTGAGAAATCTCCATATTGTTTTCCATTGGTGTTATACTAATTTCCAGTCCCATCAACAGTGGATAAGCATTCCTTTCCCTCTGCATCTGTGCCAGCATGTATTGTTTTTGGACTTTTTAATAAAAGCCATTCTAACAGGAATAAGATGATATCTCACTCTGGTTTTATTTGTATTTCCCTGGTGATTAGTGATGTTGAGCATGTTTTTCATATGTTTGTTGGCCATTTGACTACCTTCTTTTGAAAAACTTCTGTTTGTGTCTTTCGTCCACGTTTTTATAGGGTTGTTCATTTTCTTCTTACTGATTTGTTTGAGTTCTTGGTAGATTCTGAATTTTAGTCCTTTATCAGATGTAGAGTTTCCAAATATTTTCTCCTATTCTGTACGTTGTCTATTTGCCCTATGGATCATATCCTTAGCTATGCAGAAGTTTTTTAATTTAATCAAATGCCATTTTTTTTTTTGTTGTTGTTGTTGTTGTTGCTATAATTGCCATTGGGGTCTTAGTCATAAATTCTTTGCCTAGACCAGCGGTTCTCAACCTGTGGGTCACGACCCCTTTGTAACAATGAAAATACATCATGGCATTAGGAAGGTTGAGAATCACTGGCCTAGACCATCCTCTGTTTTCAATTTAAAAACAACCAAACTTTGAAAACAGAGAAGAGATTTCAAATTGTTACCCACCACTTACTTCTTTATCTCTACTAGTGGAGCAATATCCAATAGGGTTGTTATAAGGATTAAATGTAATTTTACAAGGAGCTTGGCAGATAGTAAGGATTCATGCTTCTTTCTTGGGGGTTCCATCAATGCATGAATTAATGAACCACCTTGTTAAAATGTTAAACTGATATGATTTAACTTATTTATATTTCACACAATATTGGTATTTATTAAATGTATTTTATTGACTGCCTTTGATGCATTTGGAATTGAGGGTCTACACGGTAGGGAGGAGTGTGCTTAAAATAAAATTCCTGATGCTGGCTGGCTCAGTCCTCCTCTTACCTATGACAATGTGACCTTGAAGGAGTGCCAATGTAGTTAATCATTTACTGAGCATGGCTTTTTCCTCAAAGACACTTGAGCTGAGACTTTATCGAGCCTGAATAAGGTCACATTATTCTTCTTTCAAAAGATCAAGAAAATCACATTATGTTTTAAAGAATTGATATGTAGATAGCTGTTATGATAAGTTAGTGTTCAGGGAAAAGAACATTTTTTGTTAAAAAACCGTAGTCATCAATGAGATTCTTATATATGATAAACCTTCAGAAAGCACAAGCTGAAGTACTTTCATCTCCTTTAGAGATCAATTTTAAAGGAGAAAAAAGCCTTCAAAAAGTATTCATTTTCTCTTTTTTAAACAAACACTATTTTTGGAAATAAACAGGTCCTTTTTTTTGTTTTTTTTTTTTTTTTTTTTGAGACAGAACTTCAAGCTGTCACCCTGGATAAAGTGCCGTGGCATCAATCACAGGTCACAGCAACCTCCAATTCCTGGGCTCAAGCGAGTCTCCTGCCTCCACCTCCCAAGTAGCTGGGACTACAGGCGCCCACCACAACGCCCGGCCATTTTTTGGTTGCGGCTGTTACTGTTGTTTGGCGGGCCTGGGCTGGATTCGAACCCGCCAGCTCAGGTGTACGTGGCTGGCGCCTTAGCCACTTGAGCCACAGGCGCCGAGCCTGGAAATAAACAGTTTTTAAAAACCAAGAAAATATTGATTTCAGCATTTCTCACTACCTTGCCTAAATTAATTAGGTAGGATAAACAGTTAATATTTTTTTAACTGGCATCTCTGATCCCTGAGAAGCAGAAAGTATTGAACATGGAGAGTAAAAAGAAATAATGTTACAATCACAGCTCTAAAGACCTGACAATGGTGGGCAAAAAGAATAGTGGTAAAGGTCTAAGTCAAGAACAAAACAACTAAGAACACATACACTGTTAAACTGGGTGCTATTCTCTGGTTCGCT
>CAUYRH010106577.1:0-20562 GCA_963574655.1 Perodicticus potto
CATAGTAAATGAGAAAATATCATGAATGTCACATTAATCAGGTGGATAAAAATATCTCCGATTGTATGGGAAGCCCGCACACTGTGCTCCAAGCTTGAATCATTGTACACAGTTATGACTCAATAAAAAATAATTAAAAAATAAAAAATAAAAAATAAAAAAAATAAAAATAAAATAATTAAAAAAAAAAAAATCCTTTCTCTTCCTGTTGTGAAGAGGCCTTCTCAGCCCTAAGGCATTTCATTCATCTCTAGTTTTTGCTGCAAAAAGTTAGCTGTTCGTTCACATTTCTAAAGATCAAATCCACTGTGTTCAAAACAAACTACTTCCTTCTTAGAGCTTTAAAAAATTGTTTACTTCAAAGTCCTAATGAAGATATATTACTTCGCAAGTCACAGAATAGAGGTCCCAAATCTAGCTTTAAAGTGAATCCCCAGAAAGGTCAGTAAGGTTGTAGCGTAAAAGGTTTCTGCTGCCTGAATCAATCTCATAAAGTGTTCTTCCAAGCTCTCTGCAGTGAGTGCTAACTAGCAGCCTCCCTGGGCCAAGAAGGGGTCATCCATTGGAAATGACTTACAAAAAAAATAAAAAAAAATAAAAAAAAAAAGAAATGACTTGCATCTCTGATAGAGCAACAGAGATTTTTTTTTTCCTTCAAAGAAATTCTATACTTCACACCATGTGTTTAGATAGAAAGACCAAAATGGCAGCAGAAAAATGCTTTCAACAGAAGCTGTAACAACAAATTTCCTTCACTCCAGCCTTTAGAAGGCAAGTGGCTAAGAGTATTCTTCAAGATAAGGAGATACTCAGAAAGACATCAAGGTCCAGAAGAGTTTGAACCTCCATTCAATGGAGTACAAGCAAAGACGCCACTTTGAAGGGCAGACTTGAGTTCCTTCTCTTCTCCAAGAATCTCAAAGTGGTGAACAGCTTGGTCAGACGTCTTCACAGCATCTTAATGATAAAGCAAGGGGGAAGTGAGGTATGAAGTTCCTGAGAGGTTTTCAAACAATCACTCAGCAAGACAATGACAGGTAAGAAAAAAGCTTTCCTGACTGTGCCAGCTACCTTCCCTTTTCTCCAATACCAGAGCTGATCCTGGGTATCCAATGACTAGATGAAGACAGCCATAACAATTTTTGTTAAGAAAACCAACTAAAAATATAGTATGAAAAAGCAAAATGTCTTCGTGAAGGTCTTTATTGTCCTCAGAATACTCCAGGTCACACTAATCTCTCCTGACTTTGGGAAGCTCAGACCTGTGTTGATTTTCACACCTGGCTCTGCAGAACTCCTTCAGGGAGTGCTAAGGAAGCACAGAAGCCTGGGGAGCCATACCTTCCCACCCCAGCTCTACCCAGGAACGCTCAAAGGTATCCACTGAGAGGGTCACATGATTTTAATACATATAGTTACTTAAGAAATCTAGGCTAGCCCTATCCCTTTAAAAATGAAGAAACAGAAGCAAAGAAGTAAAATAACCATGAAGAATGAGTGGTTAAAAAAAAAAAAAATCAAGATATAAAGCAGGCAGTGCCAAGGGTCTAACCAGAAAAAGGAGGTGAACTTGGATTATCTTAAGACCCAGAACGTAGGCCCTTACAAAAGTTAATTCCACACAAACATAATACCCAAGATGGATAGTTGACTGACTTACTATTGGCCCCTCTTCCTTGAGCCTCATTTTCCTGAATAGTTGGCACGTGACTATTGATCTATCGTAAGTACTTTGATCCTGCTGCAGATTAAACTGAGCAATTCTTTTCCTTTTCTTCTTTCAATTCTACACTTGTCTTCCTTTCCTTGACTATCTCTTCAAACTCAACCCTTCTATGGGGTTGTTTTCTGAGCAAAATCAATATGGTCCTGCATAATTGCATGTAAATTGTATTCCAAGAGCATCCATTCTTACATCCATGGCCAATTTTGTTTTATAAAATTGAAATATTTAAGTATATATTTATGGAAAAAAATACTTGAAATACCATGATAATATAAAGTTTGTTTCCTTCATATACTGGTTCAATGAAACTAGCAATATAAGAAATCTTAGCAGAAAGGGTCCTTAAGAGACCAAACTGCCACCAAACCTTCCCAGAACCACATTCTTAGATTCTGACAATAGGGATCACTTTGAAAAGCATCCAGAGATTAGCTTTAACACAGTTAAAATTAAATTCCTCCCTGCCTTCTCTTTTCAATTCAACAATCTCATCTCTACCTTTCACTCTCATATTTTCTATTTCCATTTACTGTCTTTTGACCCTATTGTACACTCATTTTACATACATCCCCTTACCTTGAATTGCCAGACCATTCACTGTCAGTAAAGGTCTAAATATGAAAAGAAACTTTCTAATCTCCTGCATATTATATTCTTTATTGGGCATCTGAATTGCTCTTCCCCCAGATTACCCAAAAGCCTACTAGCAAAAATATTACTGACAGCATTTTAGTATACCATATTCCTTTTCTATGTAGACTTAGAATATCATTGCTTTGTGTTCTTATAAACTGTCATGCAAAAATATCTTTCTGACTTCCTTCTGCATCATTACAAGATCAACATTGTGTTTATACTTTTATAGTAAGTACTCCATTATATGTGCGTACTAGCATTTAAATTAACGATAAATGTTGCTTTCCAAGAAGTTGCTCAACCTTGGCCTAGCTCAGAGTGTTGATTATTCTAATCATTCCCTAACTGGCCTCCTTGTCTGCTTCTCCCTCTATAACCAACTCCCTTCTTCCTAAGACAAAGGGAGAATCATGCTCCTCCCTCCTAAAATCCTTTGCCTGCTCTTTGAGTTAAACCTCAAAGTCCCTCCCAGAGCATCTGATAGCCTCCAAAACCTGGCTTGAGCCTAGATTTCCTACTCTTCTCAGCCTCTGCATTCTCCAGCCCCTAAACCCCCAGGCATCTCACCGCTCGGCTCATCCTATAGAGCTCCAAGCTTATGTGCCCCCACTGTCACTTTCCATCTTCCCACATCATCTACCTGGCAAATTCCCATGCAGCTTTCAGGTTCCTCTTCTCTGTAGCCTTCCCTGCCCCCAGTTGCCCTTTCTCTGTGCATAAAGCCATGTCTATGGGGAATACTTATATTGTATAATTTTTATTTGCATATTTTCCTCACAATTCTGGAGAGCCCCCTCCTTATTGTCTTTTCATCCTCACTGTTTCGCACAGTAAATGTCAATGTTGAGGTGACTCCAGGTCTACAACTCCTTGACCTGGGGACTAGGATCCCCCAAGATGAGCTGAGCCTTTTACGTCAGCTTGAGCTCTGCATCCCAGGGATGAGCTCCCGTCCACCCATCAGTTGTGTCTCTGATAAATCAGCAGAAATCGAAATGTTAATCTTTCCTCCTTTAATCTCCAGGTTGAGATTAACCACCCAGACTGCACAACACTGACACTCTCCTAGCTTCTCTACTGGTAGACGGGAATGATGGTGCCAGGAGCTGTGTCCAACATTCTGTTACAGTCTGCCAGCTTCCTAGCAGAGACACCAGCTGTGAGAGCAGTCAGTCCTGTTATGGAGAATAATAAAAGTCCCCCAATTCAGCCTCCTGAGCAAAGAAATACATTGGCTATTTCAAAGTCTCCAACATGTAACTCTTAAATGTGAATATTGGCATATTTGAAACATACCTGAAATGGTACTTATTTAGCACGCTATGACTTGCATTTTCCCTCCCCTCCCAAAAAATATACAACTTTTCTTCTGAAAACTTTTCTCCAATAAATACCAACTGACACAGTCCTAGATGGTATTTCCAGGGAAATAAAAAGAAGTTTTCAAGATAACATTGGTTTCGGCAATATCAATTTTCAGTTTTCTCTTAGTTTTCTTGTCAATAGTGCCTTAAAAATGGCACTCTTTCTGGCTTAGTGGGGCGTCAATTCTTTAAAAATACAGCCCTGCAGCAGTGCAATTCTAAAAGTGATTTGTTTTGCTTTGTGTTGTTTTCATTGAGTTGATTGCCCGTGATATGTTGGATATTTGACCCCTTAAGTGTGGTTTACATGGAAAATAAAACCCAATTTAAAAAATACATATGTAGGCTCGGCACCTGTGGCTCAATGGGCTAAGGCGCCAGCCACGTACACCTGAGCTGGTGGGTTTGAATCCAGCCCTGGCCCGCCAAACAACAATGACGGCTGCAACCAAAAAATGGCCGAGCGTTGTGGCGGGCGCCTGTAGTCCCAGCTACTTGGGAGGCAGAGGCAAGAGACTAGCTTGAAGCCCAGGAATTGGAGGTTGCTGTGAGCTGTGGATGCCACAGCACTCTATCCAGGGTGACAGCTTGAGGCTCTGTCTCAAAAAAAAAATTTACATATATATATATATATGTAATCGACATTGCAATAAAGTAGGTGTGAAAAAATAAATGTTGCTAACCCAACCATTCTTTCTCTTATCCACTAAAGATACTCAATTTCAGCTTTCCCTTGAGAGTCAATAACAACCATTTGTCCTTTTTCATCTTACTCTTTAATGAGTTGTAACAAAGTCAGAGAAAGTACACAAATCATAAGTGTACAATTCAATAAATTTCCATAAGGCAAGTCTACCAAAGTAGCCAGTAAACACCAGGTATATCATGACTAGCACTCTGAAACCCCTTGTGCTCACTCCCCAGCTCACCCTCCAAGGAGCCACTGTTTTAGCTATAGATTAATTTTGCTCTTTTGCAAACTTTATGTAGACTCAGTGTATACTCTGATTCCTTTTGTTCCACCTTGTATTTGTGAGATCCATCTAAGCCAGAGGTTCTCAACCTGTGGGTCGCGACCGACAGGAACAGTATTAAAGGGTTGTGGCGTTAGGAAGGTTGCGAACCACTGGTCTAAGCTTTTGCATATGACAACAATTCGTTCATTATTGTGGTTATATAGCATTCCTTTTGTAGTTTCAGGAACATCTAAGTAAACAAGTGTTCTGAGGAAATTACTTGAGATACATGGATTTCGGTGTTAAAATATAAAAGCTCTAATGGGAAGAGCGAAGAGTAAATAAGACCATCTCAAAACAGCCTGAAGTCAGTTGTTAAGCAGCAGCTGTTTCAAGAGAGGAGTGAGATGGTAAGAAAGCTCCGCGGATGTGTTACTTCACCACACTGGATCATTCTGCAGTGTACACAGTATCAAGAAAACACATTATTGTGCCCATGAATAGGTATAATTTTCAATCCATATTAAATTTAACACATTAACTGCCATGTGGGTTGTGTTTACTTAGACTAGTTTCAAGCTTGGAGCCTTGTGAAGCATATATAATTCACATCTCTTGCACATTAACTGCCACACTAGAAAAATTTTTTCCTTGGGACGACAGTGTTTTGTTAGGTCAAGAGCTATGAGTTATATATGCTTTACGAGACCCAGGGCTCAAAACTAGCATGAGTTAAATACAACTCACATGGCAGTTAGTGTGTTTGACCTAATAAAATACCATGGCCCAAAAGGGAAAAAATGATTCTAGTGTGATGGTCAAGGTGTCAAGATTTCTGTGAGATAAACCAGTAAACTTATTTTAGAAAAATGCCCACAACTGAGTCAAGATTCTTGGCACAGAATAAAATAAAATTTAGCCTATTGAATTGATTTAGGCTGTTCTTGCTCTCATCTCTTTAGAAAAACCTTTTTCTGCCTCTCTAGTTCTGCCTTTGGGTCTCCAATTGCTCTGAAGGCAGTGCCCCATTAAGGATCAGCCTCTCCCACAGCTTCCCAGATGTGTGCGGTACGACACTTGACCACACAATTCCTCACGTGGAAAGGCATTAGCATTCTGCTTCTAACTCTTTAAAACCACTACTTCTGTTATCAAAAGCCTTTACATTTTTGCTTCATTACAGTAACCTGTTAGTCCATGAAACTTTCTATTGTTACCAGCTAATTTTAAAATTTGTAATTGTTTTTTTAAAGGTTAATTAGGTGAAGCAGTGGAGTGGAGAACAAAGGAACCCGTAACTGATTGCGATCAATTAGTTGTAAACACCACTGTACATTACCAGACTAATATTGAAGGAGCAACCTAATACATAAGGTACTAACATTTTTTTATTAGTACTTCATAAAACTACCAGCATTTAAAACAAAATCGTACTCTGCTATATATAAGTTTATTAGAGCAATTGTCAAAATGGTTCCATAAATATTGATGCTATTTTCTGAGAATATAAGCATACTTATCTTCTTGCTCAAAAAAAAAATTTAAAGCTGTCTAGTATACTCATTTGAAGTATACTTTAGTTTTTATAGATGTTAATGTCAAGACAAGTTCAGTGGCTCATGCCTATAATCCCACCACTTGGGAACATCAAAGTGAGAGAATCACTTGAGGCCAGGAGTTTGAAAGCAGTCTCAACAGCATGGTGAGACTCCATCTCTACAAAAAAAAATTTTTAAGTTAGCAGGGTATAGTGGTACATGCCTGTAGTCCCAACTACTGGGGAGACTGAGGTGGGAGGCTCACTTGAGCCTAGGTGTTCAAGGTTACAGTGAGCTCTGATCATGTCACTGCTCTCCAGCCTAGGCAACAGAGCAAGACTCTTTAAAAACAGGTATTCATTTCCATGGATCTGGAAAATATCTCAAGAACCTAAGCTTTTCTCCGTATTTTCTTCTTATGGAAAATTAATGAAACCTATGAGTTTCAAGTGTCTTAGCTAAAAATATTTAGCAGGAATAAAAGAATAGATATTTTGGAATATTGAGGTTATTAATAAGGGGAAGGAATGGTTTGTCTACCCATTAAGTATTGATAGTTCAAATTCTAGTTGTACAACCAAACATGGGTATGAGAGGACACCCAAAGTACATTTCATCTGCTCCCAAAATATGCTCTAGTAAATTTAACATGGTCTTGGTTGTGCGAGCGCCTCCCATCAAGGGGTGAAATCTGTTTCCCCACCATGTGAATCTGTTTCGCCTTATGACTGCTTTAACCAATAGAATGAGGTGGAAGGGACATTGTGTGACTTCTGAGCTTGGGCTTCAAGAGGCCTTGCAACTCTGTTCTCACTCGCCTGGACCTGCGGCCTCCACATGAGAAAGCAAAAGCCAGGCTGCCCAAGGTCACTTGGGGAACACTCTGCTGAAGACCCAGACCAGACCACGGGGGGCACAGTCTGCTGGAGGCCCCGACCAGACCACGGGGGGCACACTCTGCTGAAGGCCCCGACCAGACCACGGAGGGCACAGTCTGCTGGAAGCCCCAACCAGACCACGGAGGGCACAGTCTGCTGGAGGCCCCGACCAGACCACGGAGGGCACAGTCTGCTGGAGGCCCGGACCAACCAGCCTGTATCAGTCCCCTTGTGCTGCTGTAACTGAATACCACAGACTAGGTGATTTATAAAGAAGTTTATTTCTCACAGTTGGAGACTGAGAAGTCCAAGATCAAGGTGCTGGCAGATGAGAAATCCTGCTCTCTGCTTCCAAGATGGTGCCCTGGATGCTGCATCTGGAGAGGAGGAACACTGTGTCCTCACAGAGCAGAGGAGGAGAAAGCCCTCTCACAGCCCTTTTATGGGCAGTAATCCATTCCTGAGGATAGAGCCTTTGTCAGTTCGACACCTCCCACCGGCCCGCATCATTGTCCCAGTAAAGATTAAGTTTCTAACACATGAGTGTTTGGGGACACCAAGACCACAGCACAGGCCCGTGATAAATAATATACCCCAGATGAGAATAGCAGAATTGCCTAACACCCTGCCCAATTTTATGAAGAAACAACTTATTGATTTAAGCCACAAAATTGGGGATAGGGGTGAGCCCCTTTTATCAGCTAGCAAATACTCAATAAGGGAAATGAGCTTCTACAGTGGGGGAATTACCATCAAGTCTCCATCTTTAAATTTCTATAGCACTGTTCTAGTTTAAGCTCAGTTTATTGCTAATCAGGACAACTATAGTTGACCTCATATTTGCTTCCTATACCAATCCAATCTCCACATTATTCAAAGTGAGGGAGCCCAGTTAAGATTCTCCCTGCCACCACTCTTCCTCTCAAACACTTCCACCTGTGGGATAAAATCTGAGCCCTGTGTACATAGCTGTTTATCACGAGGCTTTGCCTGACTTAGGGAAGGCACGTGGGTATTTGCCTATCGGCCCTCAGCGACGAACTGTAAACCTCCCCTGCCCTTCCAAGTTGGGTGTATGCCATGGCCTAGAAAGTTCCTTACAGCCCTTATAGCACCAAAGGAACTTCTGAGGCATTAGGAAAAGCACTTAAAAGGAGACACCATCTGGAAACAAGTGAAGACGGCAGAGAATTACCCAGTACAGCCACAGCTGAAATCAGAGTGCGGGGCCGGTATTTGTGACTAGATAAACCAGCAGCACCTGCTGCTTCATGTCTGAGGTCACACCTGAAGATCCATTTCCTTACAAAGCATAAAGTAGTCTTAGGTGAAGTTGTCCTGGAAGTACCCACGTCATCGAAGCTTTCGAGGTAGTTATGCAAGCCCTCTGTTTCTGTGAATCACTGGACGCTTTTCCAGACAGTATTATCTCAGTTAAATGTATCTGTTGCCAAGGTACTCTTTCTGGGACAAACTTACAACAACCAGAAACATCTCTAGAACCATCTGACATTTTGTAAAAGAACCAAAGGAATCTTCATTACCCCAAGTGATCAAAACTAAAATCAATGAGGGAAATTGACATCTAGCGCCTCTTGATCTGAAGTGCTGAGAGCACAAACATTCCTTCTATGGCATTTATACCAGAAACATAACCTGAATCTAATCAAGACAAATCAGAAAACCCAAGCCGAGGGACAGCCTACAAAATAACTCTCATACTCTTCAAAAGAGCCAAATTTATTGACAAAAATTAGAAAGTCTGAGGAACTGTGACAGATTAGGGACTAAAGAGATGTGCCTATAAAATACAGCACAGAACCCGGATTAGACTGCAGATCAGGAAAAAAAGCATTAGGGGAAGAGTTAAAAAATTTGAACAACATCTATATTAATAAATTTTATCAATGTTAATTTTCTGATTTTGATAATTGCACCATAGTTATGTAAGATGTTTTCATTTGGAGAGCTGGATGAAAGATAAATGAAAATTCTTAAAGTTAACAACTCTAAGGGGAATAGCTTTTGTCTAAAAATGAAAAGTTGGCTTGGCACCTGTGTCTCAAGCAGCCAAGGCACCAGATACATACACCTGAGTTGGTGGGTTCGAATCCAGCCTGGGCCTGCCAAACAACAATGACGGCTGCAACCAAAAAATATCCGGGGTGTTGTGGAGGGCACCTTAGTCCCAGCTACTTGGGAGACAGACGCAAGAGAATCACTTGAGCCCAGGAGTTGGAGGTTGCTGTGAGTAGTGATGTCATGGCACTCTACCAACAGTGACAGTTTGAGGCTCTGTCTCAAAAAAAATAAAATAAAAATGAAAAGTTTAGGTATCTTCTTTGATTTGTTAAAATAAAGCAAACAAACTAGAAGATGAGCAATTGGAAGAGCACGCTTGATTCTGTGATTGTGCCCATGTTAAATAAAAGGATGCTTGAAATTAGACATTACAAATTACATTTAGTAATATTTGCAATTTACATTTAGTTGGATATTGGCTGATTAGAGCAGTGATTTGCAACACTGGTGTGAGACTATGCCACTTCACCCAATTCTCACACACACACGCTCATTTTTATTTATGTCAAAAAATTCTTAGAAATTTTCAGAACAGTATTTCTCATAATTCACTTTGATTATATAATGTAAAATATTCTGTATAAATACTTTTCATCAGAGAGGGAGGCAAGATCATACAAACAAGAAGCTAACTTCCAAAGAGATAGTTTTGGATTTTAAAAAGCACTTAAAGCTGAATCACCTGAGAAATTTCGTAAAGATTCTGATGCCCAAGTCTCACACCAAACCTTTAGAATCAGAATCTATAGGAGATGTTTGTCCAAGCTCACTGTAATTCTAGAACATCCTAAGTTTGAGAACTGCTGTTTAAGATGACTGGTCTCTAAATCAGAATTTGTTAGCCACTAGATGGTGCCAGGAATTCAAATATGGAAGTTTCTAGCACAGTAACAATTCCCCATTGAGTATGCAGTGTACTCATTTTCCTTCCCCAACTCCTTTCCATCTCCCCAACTTTTAAAAGAGAATTGGGTCACACCAAAATAAATATTTTGTGCAGTATCAGGTAAGTGGCTTTGTCTTGGACTTGTTTTAATTATAACGGAAAGGCCTGTCCTGAGAGGGTCTTGAGGAGGCTTTTTTAGCACTCCCCTTTTACCTTAGCATCTTAATTTCTGAGTGCAAATGTTTAAAAGAGGCAAACCCACTGTGAGTGGCCTCATTAGCCGTAAGTGATTCATATGAGAATCACATGACAAGCTCCCAAAGAGCCATATTTAACTATTTGTAGTTTTGACCCATTGTTTCCCCAAAGTCATGACTTAAATGTAGCAGAACCATCCATTTATTTTTTTCAAACTCCACCTGCTTTGGTGCAAAAGTATTTGACAACTTCTTTAACTGTTTTTTTCTTTTTCTGCCCCCAGGATTTTGCACATTATAAACCCCTGTGCATGTATTTTTTATGGCTATAAATGGATAAACTTTTTCCAAAATTTTTCTGAAAAGTCCACGTGTTTGAAATCTGGTCAAAGGCAGTGTGTTTATTTATACACATATTTATTTTTAAATATGCATTGAACAGAAATGGCTAGAAAGCTAAGTAAGACAAATGACATGTCTTTTGTTAACCCTTGCCTTAGTCTAATCATGCGTCTATAACAAAATGCCCGAGACAGGGTAATTTAGGAAGAACAGAAACTTATTTTCTCACCATTCTGGCAGCCGGAAAGCCCAAGATCAAGGTACCAGCGTCTGTTGAGAGTATCCTTACTGTGACCTCAGAGGAAGGAAGAAGGGTAAACTCCCTGAGCCAGCCATGAAGCCTCTTTTATAAGGACCTTCATTATACAAACACGATGCTCTCGTGCCCTAATCGCCTCTTAAAGGCCCCACTTGTTAATATTTTCACATTAGAAACACCTGAACTTTGGAGGGGACACAGTCAAACCATAGCAATCTTACAAATATCTACTATTTGAGTAACTATCTGAGGTCTGGCAATTAAGTTTGCGAGCTCGTCCTAGAGAAAGTGTGGCATACCTCATTGCTGAATATCACTATGGTCACCTTTGAAGTACTCCTTTTGGGAAGCTATGCCTGATGCCAGTGCCCCGTCCACCCTTCAAAGCAATTTTTGAACTCTTTTTTCTGGAATGGCCATCAGAGCTGTTGTCATACAAACTCTGACAATTAGGGTTGAAAACTCATTCTAGAAAAAGGGCTTGTGATACACACGGGTGTAGGGATACGGGGTTGAGTAAAACAAATGGAAGCTCTCACAGATTTGTGTTCTAGTTGGGAGAAGCATGTAGAGCAGTGGTTCTCAACCCTCCTAATGCCGCCATGTATTTTCATTGTTAAAAAGGGGTCTCGACTCACAGGTTGAGAACCGCGATATAGAGAAAAAAAGGAACTGATAGATAGTGGTAATCCTCTTAAATAGAAAAGCAAAGAGACGTAATGCCTTCTGTACAAGATGAGATTATTTTTTACATTGTAGTCAGAGAAGACATCCCTGAGGAGGTGACATCTGAGCTGAGATTAAATGATAACAGGAAGAGCCAGAGGTCAAGCCATCTAGGCAGAGGGCAGAGCAGGTGCAAAGACCCAGGGGTAGGAACAAGCCTGGTCTCCTGCAGATTGGGAAGAAAGCCCGTGTAAGGATACAGGAGCCAAATGAGCTTGGAGATGTGGGCAAAGACCTGCCCAGGGCAATAGGTTGCAACTGAGATTTTATTTTTAGCAAAAGGAGAAATCATCAGAAGTTTTTAAGGAAAACATAAGATGATCTATTTTTTTAATGTCATCCTGGCTCCTGATTCTAAAGGGGACATGGTGGAAGGAACAAGAACAGTTGGAAATACTGCTGCACAGTCCAGAGGAGAGATGAGTGAAGGCAGTGCTGGTGGAGAGAAGTGGCCGGATTCTGGATGTGTTCTGAAGGCACAAGTGATGAGCTCTGGCCATGGGCTCCAAGCTGGGAATGACGGCATGAGAGAAATTAACCCCACCTGAATTGCCACGGGATTAATCAGATAGCTAGAGAAGCCCTGAGAAGGGCAAAACGGGACAAGAAAAGTTTTGGAGTGGAGCTGTGAATAAAACTTCTGGTTCGGTCACACTAAGGTTGACATGTTTATTTAATAGGGAAAGGTCAGAAGGGAAGTATAAGATTTGAGTGTTATTAGCACATAAATAATATTTAAATTGCTTATCGAATGTGTGTAGTAGAGAGACTATCCAGGTCTGATGCTGCCACTGACTCTACATCAATGCTCTATGTGGCTATCAAAAAAAAGTGATGTGGCTAAAATCAATTGGTAAGGTGAGATTAATAATATTCAGCATGGTTATTGCAAGAAGTAAACGGAGAATATATAAAATATCTAAGACAGTGCCTGGTCAAAGTGGACTATGCAGTAAGTTGCAATAGAACTAAAATGTCTCTATTGGCTCAGATGTTTTTGCAGCCAGGATAAGTCACAAGATCATCTCTCTCTCTCTGCATTTCCAAAATGAGATTCCTATAGGTTTTTACCAATTTTCTATGATCTCTATTTTAATAAGCCTGAGTTAATGAAGTTGAGTAGGGCCAGGTGATGTGGCTCACACCTATAATCATAGCCCGTATGGAGGCCAAGGCAGGTGGATTGCCTGAGCTCAAGAGTTCAAGACCAGCCTGAGCCAGAGCGAGACCTGGTCTCTAAAAATAGCTGGGCATTGTGGCAGGCGCCTGTAGTCTCAGCTACTTTGGAGGCTGAGGCAAGAGAATTACTTAAGCCCAAGAGTTTGAGGTTGCTGTGAGCTGTGATACCATTGCACTCTACTGAGGGCAACAAAGTGAGATTCTGTCTCAAAGAAAACAAAGAGGCATTCTATTGGAGGGTTATTTGGCTTAGCCTAGACTTAAAGCAATAGAGATTGTTTCAAGAAACAATATCCAAGGGAATCACTATGGGTGCATGTAAGCACTGTGAAGACAGACACTGTCTGTGGGGCATAATGGGAACAGAAAACGTAACATAAAATGTAAATGGGTGAGAATATTAGGAACTTTATTTTCCTTTGGGGAAGACTATGTATAACAGTAGAAAGAGACAGGGCTTTGGATTTTACAGACCTGCATTTAAATCTCAGCTGTGCTGCCACTTAATTGAATGCACGAACTAGGAAAAGAAATAATTTCTCCTGAGTTTCAGTTTTGTTATCTCCAAACCGTGAATAACATACCTATTTCCTAGCATTCTTAGGAGGATTCAGTAAGCTTCTATATGTGACATGCCAGGCATATGGAAATTAACAATAAATCAATTCCCTCTGCTCCTCATTTTCCCTCACTGAAAACCTAACAGAAAACACTGAAACATGGTAACTCAGAGAAACTCTTCCTGGTTCTGCAGCTCCCATGACAGCCCGGCCCAATCTTCAAACTCTATCTCACGCTATAGAGTTTTCACAGGTGCATAGGGAAGATGTCAGATTCCAACTCATTTAACAAGAATCTCAACATGACATCTTCCCTGTGTGGGTTAATGCGTACCATGGGGATCAAGGAGTTGGTAAGCATGCACATCCACCTGGAGGCTGTGAATCTCAGCATTGTTGTTCACAATCTACAAGACAAGAGAGCAGTCCTTTAGACACTCTGAGTTTCAACTTCATCCTCTGCAAAATGAATATGAAACCTTCCTTACAAAATCATTCCCAGTATGGCCCATGAACATGTTAAGAAGCCTACCAGCATCACCACAAATATGGAGACCTTAAAAAATTCTTTGCCAGGCCCGGTGCCTGTAGCTAGCTCAACAGCTAGGGCACCAGCCATATATACTGGAGCTGGCAAGTTCTAACCCAGCCCGGGCCTGCCAAATAACAATGAGAATTACAACCAAAAAAAGCTGGGCATTGTGGTAGGCACCTATATTCCCAGCTACTAGGGAAGCTGAGACAAGAGAATCACTTAAGCCCAAGAGTTGGAGGTTGCTGGATACCACAGCACTTTACCAAGGCAACACAGTGAGACTCTGTCTCAAAAAAAAAAAAATTCTTTACCAATTTGTTACCCCATGGAGTCTTCTTCATTTTTTATTGCTAGTAGAGAAAAGTTTTTCATTGATTAGTCACATGCATTTTTTCTGCTATAAATTGCATGCTTGTGACTTGACTCACATTTTAAAAGATCCTATGAGCTCAATTCTCAAGATCAAACTACCACAGGAAGCATCATCTCTGTTACCTGTTCTGGGCAACATAGTGAGACTCTTTCTCAAAAAAAAGAAGAAGAGAGAGAAAACAGAGCACTCTATCTGAGAATTATAGGACTTCACAAAGCATTCAAACATACGAGTTATAGGTTTCCCTGAAGGGAAAGAAGAATGTCCCAAAGGCATGGAACATTTCATTTATATGTCCCATGCCTTTGGGACATTCTTTTATATCTTACTGGAAGATATAAATGAAAGTTTTGCAAATATCATCAAACATTCCAAAACCCTCCTTATAGAGAGATATCCATCCCCAGGTCACCTCAACACAAACATAGCATCTCCAAGACACGTTGTAATGAACTTGTCCAAAGTCAAAACAAAAGAGAAAACTCTGCAAGCAGCTAAGAGTAAACACCAATTGACCTACAGGGGAATATCCATCAGGGCAACTGTAGACTTTTCAACTGAAAATTTTGAAGCCAGAAGAGAATGGTTGTCTAACTTTAACCTTCTTAAACAAAATAATTTTCAGCCCAGAATTCTGTATCCTGCTAAACCAAGCTTGAAAATCAAAGGAGAAGTCAAATCTTTTACTGATATGCAAACATTAAGGAAATTCACAAGACCAGTCCTACAGGAAATACTTAGAACTATTCTCCACTTTGACCATCACAATAGACTACCAGCAAAGTAAACACCCAAAAACTAAAGGACAAAACCTAGCTTCCACAATGGCACAAAGGATAAAACTAAGCAATGGACTTTCACAAAATAAGATGAATAGAACACCATACTTATAAATTCTCTCAATGAATGAAAATGGCTTGAATTCCCCCACTGAAGAGGCATCAGCTAGCCAATTGGATAATAAAGCCCAAGCCATCTATATGCTGTCTCCAGGAAACACAACTAATCTCAAAGAACAAAACAAGACTTAGGGTGAAGGGTTGGAAAACAATTATTTCGGGAAAATGGAAATCAGAAGAAAGGAGAGATTGCAATCTTATTTTCAGATGCGAGTGTATTGAAGCAACTAAAATTAAGAAAGACAAAAGCAGTCACTTCATATTGGTCAAGGGAACAATACACCAAGAAGACATTTTAATTCTAAATATTTATTCACTCAACTAAAATGCTCCCAGATTTATGAAACATATCTTAATTGGTGTCAGCAATGTGCTATTCTATAATACCATAATACCTGAGGACTTTAATACCCCTCTGAAGGAACTGAACAAATCCTCTAACCAGAAACTAAACAACAATACCAGGGCCTTAAAGACAACTCTAGAACAATTGGACTTAATAGACATACAACAGAATACACCATCCCAAAGCTAAGAAGCTATACATTCTTCTTAGCAGCCCATGGAACATACTCTAAAATAGACCATATTCTAAGACACAAATCAAACCTCAAAAACATTAAAAGAATTGAAATTATACCTTGTATCTTTTCAGATCACAAGGCAATAAAGGTGGAACTCAACAAAATTTTCATCCCCACACAATGGGATGGAAACTAAACAACCTTATGGTGAATGACAGTTGGGTCAAGAAAAAGGCAAAGGAAGAAATTACGAAATTCTTTGAACATAACAGCAATGAAGCTACAAGATACCAAAATCTGTGAGATACTGTGAAAGCTATCCAAAGAGGAAAATTTATCATAGTAGATGCCTACATCTGAAAAACAGAAAGAGAGCACATCAAAAACCTAATGAATCAGCTTACGGAAATGGAAAAGGAAGAGCAATCCAATACCAAACCTAGCAGAAGAAAAGAAATAATCAAAATTAAATTAGAGGTTAATGAAATTGAAAGCAAAAGGATCATAGGAAAATTAATGAAACAAAAAATTGGTCCTTCAAAAAGATAAACAAAATTGATAAGTTTTGGGCAGTGTGTGTTGCTCAGTGGGTGGGGTACTGGCCCCATATACTGAGGGTGCTGGGTTCAAACCTGGGCCCGGCCAAAATGCAACAAAAAATAGCCAGGCATTGTAGTGGGTGGCTATAGTCCCAGCTACTCAGGAGGCTGAGGCTAGATAATCGCCTAAGCCCAGGAGTTGAAGGTTGCTGTGAGCTGTGATGCCATGACACTCTACCGAGGGTGATAAAGTAAGACTCTGTCTCAAAATAATATATATATATATATATATATATTGATAAGGCTTTGGCCAGATTAACTAGAAACAAAACAGTAAAATCTCTAATCAGAAACAAAGAAGGGGAAATAACAGTTACCACAGAGATTCAAGAGATTATCTCTGACTACAAGACATTCTATGCTCAACAATTTGACAATGTGGAGGAAATGGACCAATGCCTGGAATCACACCATCTCCCTAGACTTAACCAAGAAGAAATAGATCTCTTAAACAGACTGATATAAAGCACAGAGATTGAAGAAACAATAAAAAAGCTTCCAACAACAACAACAAAAAAAATCCCTGGACCAGATATCTTCACACTGGAATTTTACCAAAACTTCAAAGAAGAAATTGCACCTATACTGAAGAACCTATTCCAAAACACTGAGAAGGAAGGAACCTTCCCCAACACATTCTATGAAGCAAACATTACCCTAATACCAAAACCAGGAAAGCACCCAACAAGGAGAACTACAAACCAATTTCACTAGTAAATACCAATGCAAAAATACTCAATAAAATCTTAGCTAATAGATTACGGCTACACATTAAAAAAAATTATACATCATGATCAAGCAGGCTTCATCCCAGGGATGCAAGTCTTGTTTAACATTTGCAAATCTACACATGTAATTCACCGTAACAATAGAAGTAAAAATAAAAACCATATGATCATCTCAAAAGATGCAGAAAAAGCAATTGATAAAATTCAGCATCCTTTTCTAACAAGAACACTTAAGAAAATAGGCATAGGTGGTACATTTCTTAAACTGACTGAAGCCATCTAAAACAAACCCACAGCTAATATCATGCTAAATGAAGTAAAAATACAGCTTTTCCAGTTAGAATTGGAACTAGGCAAGGATGTCCTCTATCACCACTACTATTCAACATAGTTCTAGAAGTTCTAACAAATGAAATCAGGCAAGAGAAGGATATAAAGGGTAACCAAATGGGAGCAGAGGAGGTCAAACGCTCGCTCTTTGCTGAAGATATGATCCTATACTTCGAAAACCCCAGAGACTCAACTACAAGACTCCTGGAAGTGATCAAGAAATACAGTAATGTCTCAGGGTATAAAATCAATGTCCACAAATCAGTATGCCAATAATATTTATATGCCAATAATAGCCAAGTTAAGAAGTAAATCAGTGACACAGTACTCTTCACAGTAGCTTCAAAGAAAATGAAATACCTAGGAATATACCTACCAAAAGGAAGCGAAGGATCTCTACCGATAATTATGAAACACTAAGAAAATAAATAGCAAAGACATTAACAAATGGAAGAACATACCAGGCTATTGGCAGGAAAGAATCAACATTGTTAAAATGTCTATACTTCTCAAAGCAATCTACAGCTTCAATGCAATCCCCATTAAAATATCAACATCGTACTTTAAAGAACTGGAAAAAATAGTTCTTTGTCTTGTATGGAACCAGAAGAAACCTTGTATAGCCAAGGCAAAGCAAAGCTGAAAGCATCACTCTACCAGATTTAGGCTATATTACAAGTCCACAGTGATCAAAACAGCATGGTATTGGCACAAAAATAGAGACACAGACATTTGAACCAAATAGAAAACCAAGAGATGAAACCAGTCTCTTCTTCTTTTTTTTTTTTTTTTATTAAATAATAGTTGTGTACATTAATGCAAACAATGTGCTGGTTTCATATACAATCTGAAATATTTTTATCAAACTGTTTAACATAGCCTTCATGGCATTTTCTTAGTTATTGTGTTAAGACATTTATATTCTGTATTTAGTTTCACCTGTACCCATCTATGATGCACCGTAGGTGTCATCCCACCAATTGCCCTCCTTCCACCCCTTTTCCCCCCTCCCCTCCCTTGCCCCTTTCCCCCTATTCTTGTGCTATCATTGGGTTATAGCCTTCACATGAAAGCTATAAATTAGTTTCATAGTAGGGCTGAGTACATTGGATGCTTTTTCTTCCATTCTTGAGATACTTTGCTAAGAAGAATATGCTCCGACTCCATCCATGTAAACATGAAAGAGGTAAAGTCTTCATCTTTCTTTAAGACTGCATAGTATTCCATGGTGTACATATACCATAATTTATTGATCCATTCATGGGTCAGTGGGCACTTGGGCTTCTTCCATGACTTAGCAATTATGAATTGGGCTGCAATAAACATTCTGGCACAAATATCTTCATTATAATGTGATTTTTGGTCTTCTGGATATGTATCTAGTAGAGGAATTATAGATTGAATGGCAGGTCTATTTTTAGATCTCTAAGTGTTCTCCAAACACCTTTCCAAAAGGAACATATTAGTTTGCATTCCCACCAGCAATGTAGAAGTGTTCCCTTTTCTCCATCCATGCCAACATCTCTGGTTTTTGTGATGTTAGACCCACACATTTCACCATTAACTAAGACTCTCACTGGATTAAAGATTTAAAATTATGACATGAAACTATAAAAATACTAGAAGAAAGTACAGGGAAAACTCTTGAAGGAATTGGCCTGGGTGAATATTTTATGAGGAGGACTCCCTAGCCAATTGAAGCAGCATCAAAAATACACTACTGGGACCTAATCAAACTAAAAAGCTTCTGCATAGCCAAGAACACAGTTGGTAAAGCAAGCAGACAGCCCTCAGAATGGGAGAAGATATTTGCAGGTTATGCCTCCAACAAAGGGTTAATAACCAGAATCCACAGAGAACTCAAACGTATGAGCAAGAAAAGAACAAATGATCCCATCTCAGGGTGGGCAAGGGACTTGAAGAGAAACTTCTCTGAAGAAGACAGGCGCACGGCCTACAAATGCATGAAAAAATGCTCATCATCCTTAATCATCAGAGAAATGCAAATCAAAACTACTTTGAGATATCATCAAACTCCAGTAAGATTAGCCCACATCACAAAATCCCAAAACCAGTCTCTTCTTGCTATGTAATAAACCAAACAAAAGCATACAGTAGGAGAAAGAATCCCTATTCAATAAATGATGCCAGGAGAACTAGAAAAGACTGAAACTGGACCTGCATCTTTCACCATTTATAAAAAATTGACTCAAGATGTATAAAAGATTTAAATCTAAGACACAAAACAATAAAAATCCTAAAAGAAAGTGTGAGAAAAACTCTTGATGAAGTTGGACTGGGGAAAGATTTTATGAAGACAACTTTGGCGGCAATCACAACAACAATTATAAACAAATGGGACTTAGTTAAACTCAAAAGCTTTTACACAGCTAAGGACACAATTAAAGCAAATAGACAACCTTCTGAATGGGAAAAAATATTTGCATGTTATGAATCTGACAAAGGGTTGATAACTAGTATATACAGAGAATTCAAATTAATCAACAAAAAAAAAGTACAAATAATCTCTGGTCACTGGGCAAGAGACATGACCAGAACCTTCTCTGAGGAAGACAGATGAATGGCTAATAAACATATGAAAAAATGCTCATGTCCCTAATCACCAGAGAAATGCAAATGAAAACCACCCTGAGATATCACCTAACCCCTGTGAGACTAGCCCATATCATAAAGTCCCAAAGTTGCAGATGGCTGGCATAGATGTGGAGCTGTTGGCGGGACTGCAAACTAATACAGCCTATTTGGAAAAAAGTGTGCAGAATCCTCAGAGAACTCAAACTAGACCTCCCATTTGATCCTGCAATCCCATTACAAGGCTTCTATCCAGAAGAACAAAAAAATCATTTTATCATAAGGACATTTGTACTAGATTGTTTATCACAGCTCAATTTACAATCGCCAAGATGTGGAAACAACCTAAATGCCCACCAACCCAGGAATGGATTAACAAACTGTGGTATATGTATACCATGGAATAATATTCCACCATAAAAAAGACGGAGACTTTACATCTTTTGTATTAACCTGGATGGAGTTGAAGCACATTCTTCTTAATAAAGTATCACAAGAATGGAAAAGCAAGAATCCAATGTACTCAATACTAATATGAAGCCAGTAGATGATCTAATACATGTTGACATAAGAGAAAAACTCAATTCAATTCAAGTTGGGAGGAGGAGGAATGAAGGGGGAGGTGGAGGGCAGGAGGGAGATTATTGTGCTCC
>CAUYRH010106579.1:0-24169 GCA_963574655.1 Perodicticus potto
AAAAAGTGGCCGGCGCCTGTAATCCCAGCTACTTGGGAGGCGGAGGCAAGAGACTCGCTTGAGCCCAGGAATTGGAGGTTGCTGTGAGCTGTGATGCCACGGCACTCTATCCAGGGTGACAGCTTGAGGCTCTGTCTCAAAGAAAAAAAAAAATAGAAATACCTGTACCATGATAAGTATCACCCTTAGAATAAAGACAAAATATGACATGAGTAGAAAGGGGTGAGGGCGGAAACAAAAAAAGAAAGATAAAAAAAAAAAGAGAGAGGGGTGAGGGATCTGCAAGAGATGGAAAGGAATGAGAAGGGAGAAGCCGCCATCTGCAGCACCCCTACTATGCGCCGGCCTGGACAAGGACACCCAGGATCAGGGGTGATGTGGCCCAGCCCAGGCATCAGAGGGAACACAGCTCAGGGCAAGGCAGGCATACAAGCCCAAACGTCAGCTGGGGGGGCCCATGAGAGGCTGTGGTTTTATTGTCTTGGGAAAGCAAATGAGGGAAGGAGTTTAAGAAGAGGTGATGAAGGAGCTGGGTGCTGAAGACCGAGTATTTACCAGGAAGGGCATTTTAGATTGAGGAACAGCCTATGCAAAGGCCCAGCTACATTAAAGAACAGATGGTTTGGGGAAGAGCATGATGCCTTTTTTAGAGTAAATTAAATAAAACCTTTTTATTTAGCACAAGACTGAGCACAGAGTAAGTGCTCAGTTAAAATTATGATTAATCTACTTTATACCAAAGGGCTAAATGGACTGTTAGATAGTGCATGAACTTGCCTCCCAGCTATTAGCAGATATTCCTAAGACTACAGACAGCCTCATCACCTTCTAGGACGAGGGAAGGCTCAGGGTCCGAAGGAGCAAAGAAGCAAGCTTCAGACAAAGACAGGCTGTGGTAAGGGACAAGCCAGGCTCATTTCCTGCTTCATGAGGGCCTGTGCAATGTCCCTGCTCCCTGGGGCTGGACGTTCTGTTCCCTTCCCCAAACAGAACCTCAAGGTCTGACTGGTCTGCTGTCCTACACTCAGCTAACGGGAAAGGGGACCACTCTGGGCCCCAATCATTGGCTCACTCTGATGAGCTGGGCCCTGGGGATTCCACCGGTCCTGGGCAACAAATGTTTAGAGAAGTACCAGGCGGAGTCATCGGCTGTGTGTGGTCACTGCCTGTCAGGACTGCGCAGGGCGAGTGGGGAAATGGGCAGATTGCAGCACAGCGCCGTGGGAACCAAGCGCCTGAGCAGTGGTGCTGCCTCCCTGTGTCTGTTACCAGAAGATGGTTATGTAATCGGGTCATTCACTCCTGCCGCAAACGCACGGGGACCGCCAACTGTGTGCCACGCACCATGCTAGGCCCTGGGAATACGGCAGGGACAGATCCAGCACCCTGCTTCAGGGAGGTGATGTTCAGGTGAATAAATACACACCATGTCTTCCTGCATTCATTGAGCGCTTACTGTATGCGAAGTTCCATACCAGCCCCCACCCAGAATTATCTCATTTAATCCTATCACTGTGTGAGACAAATCTAGTTATTCCTTTTTATAGATCACATTCTCCTGCTTTAAGAGCCCTCCAGGAGGAGCCCCTACCCCGGGTTTTCCCATGAGCCTTTGTGTCCTTCAAGTCAAATCGTCTCTCAAAAGCCAGTGAATTGAGGTGGGGCGCAAGTGGCTACACCTAACCATGATGTCAGCACTCGGTGACCTAATGAGTCAGGAATGAGGGGCCTGGCATCTTCTGATAGCAGTCGGGCCCTGCCCGCCCAAACGCTCTCCCGCGTTCGCACTCCAGAGCTTTCAAATGCTGTCAGAACCTTGTAATAATGACCTTTCCCAACATTCCTTAATCATCATTACTCTGAACTCAGGCATTTAATTGCTCATCTCTTTCTCCATTCTTTTATGAATAGAGAATTTCATTCTTTCAAGGCAAGAGCAGCCTTTGACCAAATTGCGCTATAACTGAGTCCTCCTCTTCTCCCTCTAGCAGCCCCCCATAACTGGCCTTCTCTGTTCACTCACTCACTCAGGTGAGCCCTGCTTGGGTGAGGGACCCCAAAAAGGCAAAGACGGAAGCAGTGATCTATGGGCAGGGGCCAGAGGGAGGGTGGCAGAGAGGCTGGGGGACCCTCAGAACTTCATGTCACCCTGCAGGGCTGAGAGGAACATGCCTACAATTAGCTGAGTCTAGAAGGCCAGTAGAAGTCATCTACATTTAGGGCTTTGTAAGCAGAGAGGAATGATAGGACACGTGTCCTTTGGGGAACCTGGATACAACCAGGTGTGCACCATCGGAAGTGGGGTGTAAGGAGGGGCCGGCAGGGAGATGAAGGTGGTCAAAAGGGCAAACTCACAGAAGGTCCTCAGAGCTGAATGAAAGAATTTAATTCATTCCACAATCATTGGGTTGAGCCATGCTTTGTCTTAGGAAGTGTTCTGGACATTGGAGACAGTGCTATGAAGAAGGAAGACAAAACTCCTGTCCTCCATGGAGTCTGCATTCTAATGAGCTGTACCTGCTCACAAGGATAGGTTGTTAGAGTTGCTGGAATTTGAAGAGTTGCTTGACGTTGTTCTGTTAGTAGCTCCAAATTGGCCTTAGTGGGCATATTTACACCACAGCCTCCCACCCACCCACCTACAACCATCCCACACCCAAGAGCTGACTCTTTGCCAGCACACTGCTGGCAGAAATGGACAATAAACAAGTAGGCAGGTAAGTAAGCATGGTACCAACAGATTGTGCCTGATGGATAGAAGCAACAGGACGTTTTGTGAGAGCAGGACTGCCCAGGAGGAAGTAAGGGAAGGCTTCTGGGAAATGAAGTCAGATAAGCTTATATCTAACCCAGGCTTTCAAATCTTTGGTGACAGTGTTAAAGACTGAATTGTGACACCCACCCTCCCACCCCCGCCTCTTGTCAGATTCATGTGTGGAAGCCCCAACTCCCAGTATTTCGGAATGTATTTGAAGATAGGGCCTGTACAAGGGTAATTAAGTTAGAATAGATCAGAGGGCACTAATCCAGTATGACTAATGTCCTCATAAGGAGAGGAGGTTAACATACACGGAGACCCCAGGGATGCATGAGAAAAAGCCACGTGAGGACACAGTGAGAAGACAGCCTTCTGCGAGCCGAGGAGAAACCAATCCTGTCAGCACCTTGACCTTGGACAACCAGCCTCAGAACTGTGAGAAATACATTTTTGTCCTTTCAGCCATCTAGTCTATGGGATTTTGCTATGGTAGCCCTAGTACATTTATATAGACAGTATTCTAGGTAGAAGGGGCAGCATCAGAGCTCTGAATGTGGAAGGAAGCCCACATGTCTATGGCACTGTAGGAGAGGAAGGCGTTGTCACTGGGTGGGTGGAAGGTAGATGTGGCTGGTCTTGATAAGCTTTGTCCTTTTCTTAGAGGCACTGCCTCCCTATGTGACCCAGGCTGGACTCAAGCGATCATCCTGCCTCAACCTCACAAGTATCTGGGACTACAGTCACATCCCACCATGCCCAGCTATCGTATCTAGCTTTTATTTAAGTGAGTTGGTGACTCATCTCAAGAAAGGTTTATTTTTTTAATAATTCCTGAGGACTTTATCAATATTATTTTTGAGTGATCATGCCAGCATTTTTAATTTTTTTTAATTTTTGATAATTTAATTTAATTTTTTTTAATTTAATTTAACTTTTTTTATTTTTGATAATTGTACATATTTAAGGGGTACATGTGATATTTTGATATATATATATATATACATACATACAGTGTGTAATGATCTGATCAGAGTGACTAGCATTATCCATCACCCTAAACATTTATCATTTGTGTTGGGAACATTTAATTTTTTTTTTTTTTTTGAGACAGAGCCTCAAACTGTCACCCTAGGTAGAATGCTGTGGCATCACAGCTCACAGCAACCTCCAACTCCTGGGCTCAAGCGAGTCTCCTGCCTCCGCCTCCCAAGTAGCTGGGAGTACAGGCGCCCGCCCCCACGCCCGGCTATTTTTTGGTTGCCGCCATCATTGTTGTTTGGAGGGCCCGGGCTGGATTCGAACCCCTCAGCTCAGATGTATGTGGCTGGCCCCTTAGCTGCTTGAGCCACAGGCACTGAGCCTTTTTTTTGAGACAGACTTTCACTTTGTTGCCCTGCTATGCCATCATAGCTCACAGCAACTTCAAACTCTTGGGCTCAAGCAATCTTCTTGCCTCAGTTTTTCATTTTTCGTGGAGATGGGGTCTCGTTCTTGCTCAGGCTTGTCTCAAACTCATGAGTTTAAGCAATCCACCCACCTCCTGCCTCCCAGAGTTCTGGGACTACAGGCATGAGCCACCACGCCCAGCCTGTTGGGAACATTTGGAATCCTCTCTTCTAGCTACTTCAAAATACACACTAAATGGATTGTTAACTATAGCCACCCAAATGTGCTCCTCTTGTCTAACTGTATGTTTGTACCCATTAACCACCCTCTTCCCTATTCTCCATCCGTCCCTTTCCAGCCTCTAATTACCACTATTCTTTCTACTTTTATGAAATCAACTTTTTTAGCTCCCACATATGAGTAAGAACATATGTATTTATTCTTCTGTGCCTGGCTTATTTCATTTAACATAGCGCCCTCCATTTGGAGAGTTTTAAACAGAGAGTAAGAATATAGAGCTCAACAATGATCATTTCTTCTTGTACCATCTTACGTGTGGTATCTAACAAAATGGCAAACATTCTGACTATGAGCCACCCTAAAGATTATCACATGTAAGGGGAACTTGGAAGAATGGTCATAAGAGAGAATAACTCAACTTAGAATAAGAAAAGTCAAAAAGGAGATGGTGTAATGATTTGAACTTCTTCTCCCTCTGTGACAAGCAAAAACGAAACACACCCACAGAAATCAACTTCTATGTTCAGTTCGCTTCAACAAATGTCTAGGGAGCCATCCCTTCTGTGTCAGGCTTTGTTCTAGGTTCTGGGGATAACAGAGATTTAAAAGCAGCAGAGAAAAATCCCTGCCCCATGGAGCTGGCATTCTGGGTTGGGGTGAGGTAGGGGAATGGGGAGATAGTCAGTAAATAAGTAAAATGTAGGTTATGTCAGCTGGTGATGATGTGGTGGAAAAATACAGCAGGAGAGGGGGAGGATCAGTGCTTAGGTGGAGAGGGGTTGCCATTCAGTAGGACAGCCAGGGAGGACCTCAGTGAGAATGTGACACTGGAGTGAATACCCCCAAGAAGATGGGTGGCACTTCAGGACCTTTGCCTGGGAGCCCCAGTGAGATGGAGGACGCCACAGAGTTGTGAGGGGAGCAGAGACATAGTCACTCTGGCTACTGTACCAAGAATAGAGTCTCACAAGGAAGCCGGTGGGAGGTTACTGCAGGCATCCAACAAACGACTTTCAAAAAGTTGAATGGATGGCTTGGCGCCTGTGGCTCAACAGGCTAAGGCGCCAGCCACGTACACCTGAGGTGGCGGGTTCGAATCCAGCCCGGGCCTGCCAGACAACAATGACAGCTGCAACCAAAAAATGGCCGGGCATTGTGGCGGGCGCCTGTGGTCCCAGCTACTTGGGAGGCGGAGGCAAGAGACTCGCTTGAGCCCAGGAGTTGGAGGTTGCTGTGAGCTGTGATGCCACGGCACTCTATCCAGGGTGACAGCTTGAGGCTCTGTCTCAAAAAAAAAAGGTTGAATGGGTGATGGCAGGTCCAGCAACAGAAGCTACACGTGGACATGAGATCTCTTCACCCTTCAAGAATACATCTTCTGGGGTGGTACCTGTGGCTCAGTGGGTAGGGCGCTGGCCCCATATACCAAGGGTGGTGGTTTCAAACCCAGCCCCGGCCAGCTAAAACAGCAATGACAACTGCAACAAAAAAAGAGCTGGGCATTGTGGCAGGCGCATGTAGTCCCGGCTACTTGGGAGGCTGAGGCAAGAGAATCTCTTAAGCCCAAGAGTTGGAGGTTGCTGTGAGCTGTGCCACCACAGCAGCCGCCATGAGGGCGACAGAGTGAGACTGTCTCAAAAAAATAAAATAAAATAAAACGTATCTTATTTTTAAAAAAGAAAAGAATGCATCTGTTTAGCTGGGCATTGTGGCGGGCACCTGTAGTCCCAGCTACCTGGGAGGCTGAGGCAAGAGAATCGCTTGAGCCCAAGAGTTTGAGGTTGCTGTGAGCTGTGACGCCACGGCACTGAACCCAGGGCAACAGCTTGAGACACAGGGTGGCGCCTGTGGCTCAAAGGAGTAGGGTGCCGGCCCCATATGCCGGAGGTGGCGAGTTCAAACCCAGCCCCGGCCAAAAACTGCAAAACAAACAAACAAACAAACAAACAAACAAAAAACAGCTTGAGACTCTGTCTCAAAAAAAAAAAAAAAAAAAGAATACATCTTCTAACACATGCAGCCTTTGGAAGGAATGTCCTAGATCATCATGGGCTGATGTAGCCATCTAAGAGACAGCACCAAATTTAATAATTAGGTTGCAGAACAGCACAATCCATGTAGTGCATGATAGATAAACACACGGATGATCAGTGCAGTGATGAGAGAAGGAAGGGAGAAGGAAGGAAGCATCCCTGATTGGAACTGGCCCCTTCAGCTGCTGTCCTTCTGAACTGAGGTCAGTCTCAGCAGCGCCCATCTCCTCCAACACCACAAATCTGACCCCAAAGAGTATGCGCGGTCTTGTCTGCCATATTGCTAGAAATGAAGTCTCAATCCACTGAAACGACCCTGCTCTTTCCCCAAAGTTCCTCTCCCTACAGCCTCCCTGGCCCCTGCCCTGACCTCTGCCACACTCCCTGAGCTCTTCAGGTACCCTGCTTCCCTAAAGAACCTGCTCTTCTTGGCAGGTTCCTCTTGAGGTGACCAAAGATAAGGGACTGAGCATTTAGCTAGACAAACTGTGGGCTGCCATACTGGGGCTTGCTGCCCCCAGGGGCTTGTCCATACTCCCAAAGATTTCTTTTTCTTTTTTTTTTTTTCTGAGACAGAGCCTCAAGCTGTCACCCAGGATAGAGTGCTGTGGCATCACAGCTCACAAGAACCTCCAATTCCTGGGCTCAAGCAAGTCTCCTGCCTCTGCCTCGCAAGTAGCAGGGACTACAGGCGCCCACCACAATGCGCGGCCATTTTTTGGTTGCAGCCGTCATTGTTATTTGGCAGGCCTGGGGGCTGGATTCGAACCCGCCAGCTCAGGTGTACGTGGCTGGTGCCTTAGCCACTTGAGCCACAGGCGCCAAGCCCCAAAGATTTCTTTATAAGGGTTATTTTCAGGGAAGGCTGAAAATAGCTTACTATTTTTCACCCTTTTAGACAATGTCTGGGCAGCTGTGTGGACAGGCCAGCCTGAATTTGTTCTGCCTGATCCCTTACCCCTAAAGCAACCCGGTGGTCGCCCCTCAGCCCTAGGTCTACCCTTGTTAGGTCAGACTTGGAAAGAGGCCCATGTCAACTCTGGAAATGGATTTGGGAATATATAGAGAGTGCACAGACCCTGGGTGTCCAGAACATGAAGTGGGGGGTGTGTGTGGGAGCAGTGGAGGTTAATACTGCATTTCCCCATACAGAGATTACCAGCATCTGTCTCCTTTAAATGCATCTGTATTGTTGGAATATTTATTTATTTATTTATTTATTTTTGAGACAGAGCCTCAAGCTGTCACCCTGGATAGAGTGCCATGGCGTCACAGCTCACAGCAACCTCCAATTCCTGGGCTCAAGCGAGTCTCTTGCCTCTGCCTCCCAAGCAGCTGGGACTACAGGTGCCTGCCACAACGCCCGGCCATTTTCTGGTTGCAGCCGTCATGGTTGTTTGGTGGGCCTGGGCTGGATTCGAATCCGCCACTTCAGGTGTACGTGGCTGGTGCCTTAGCCCGTTGAGCCACAGGCGCCGAGCCTGTTGGAATATTTCATATCAGGCAGAATACTGATGATCTTTATGTGGCCCCCAAATTGTCCAGCCACATTTGCAGGTATCTACAAGACTCCAGAAGTGCCTGGGTGGGGAGGGCACAGTGAGGGGAGTGCTGAGGCACCATGCAGACCTGTGGGGCATTTTGGATTTTGTCACTTTTTTTTTTTTTTTGAGACAGAGTCTCACTTGGTCACCCTTGGTATAGTGTTGTGGCATCTTAGCTCACAGCAACCGCAAACTCTCAGGCTCAAGTGATTCTCTTGCTTCAGCCTCCCAAGTAGCTGGGACTACAGGCACCCACCACAACACCTGGCTATTTTTTAGAGACAGGGTCTCGCTCTCGCTCAGGCTGGTCTTGAACCTGTGAGCTCAGGCAATCCACCTGCCTTGGCCTCCCAAGTGCTGGGATTACAGACATGAGCCACTGCGCCCAGCCTGGGTTTTGTTACTTTTTGTTTTTTTTGAGATAGAGTCTCACTCAGTTTCTCACTCTGTTGCCCCAGGCTAGAGTACCATGGCATCAGCCTAGCTCTCAGCAACCTCAAATTCCTGGGCTCAAGCGATCCTCCTGCCTCAGCCTCCCCAGTAGCTGGGAATTTAAGTGCCCACCACAATGCCTAGCTAATTCTTTTTTTTAATTTCTAGTAGAGACAGGGTCTCACTCTTGCTCAGGCTAGTCTCAAACTCCTGAACTCAGGGGATCCTCCTGCCTCAGCCTCCCGGAGTGGTAGGAGTGTAGGCATGAGCCACCATGACTGGCCTGAATTTTGTCACTTCTTAGCTGGGTGACCTTGAGCAAGTAAGTCCTTCAGCTCTCTGAGCCTCAGTCTCCTCTGGAAAATGGGAATAGGAATAATTACTTCCCAGGGTTATTGGAATGATTAGGTAGCCAGGCAAATGAGCGGCACAGAAAATTTACAATGTAGTTATTACTATTTTTTAAATGCCAACTGATGCCAGGAATATTCAAAGCAAGGGTGGTTTCAGCAGCCTTATTTCCTGGTCATAATCACTTCCTGCATGCTCAGCTTAGGTCATGCTAAACTCTTACCTCACTGCCCTCCACACCCTGCCCTTCCCTTTACCATGTCACTGCTCCCTGCCCCCAATCTCAGCCCAGCCCCCACCCCAGAACGAAGCCTTAGTGGGGAAAGGCCAGCAGGCACACTTTCTCTTTCACCTCCCACTGCTCTTTTGACCTTTCCCCTTTCCCTGCCCTGTTTGGACCCTCTTACTCACCCCTGTAGAAGCTCTGTGAAGAGCTCCAGTCAGACTGCTGCCTTTCCTGGGGCCGTGTGTATGTTAAGGAACAGGGGAAAATAAAGCCGGCCCAGGAGCCAGAGACTTGGACTCAAATCCTGCATCTGTACTTGTAGTTGTGGGGTCTTAGATAAGTTTTACCTCTCTGAACCTCAGGGTCCTCATTTATAAAATAGAAGAATGATTCCTATCTAACAGTTTTGTATCTGAAATCACCAACATGTGTAACACATGAAATGAATTTAGCCCATGATAGGCAGAGGTCAGATTATGCAGGGCCTAGAAACGCAGACTAATGAATGTAGACTCCCTCCTGAGGGCACTGGGGAGCCATGGAAGGCTCTAAGCAAGAGGTGGCAGCATTTGGTGGTGGCGGTGAGACATGGGGAGGCTTGCTCAGATGGCAAGACGGGGAGAGGCAGAGAGACCAGGGAGCAGCCATGACACCTGAACTCAGGCCATGGCTGAGGAATGGGGAGGGAGACCCAGCCTGGAGGTGGCACCCTCAAGAGTGGAGGTGTCCTCACACTCCGCTGGCTCCCGGAAGGTCTGCAGGCCCTCTGGCCAGAAGTGACCACCTGGGTTTCACCCTGGCAAAGGGGCAGAAGGAGGAATCCTGTGTGAGAGGGAGAGAAGGTGAAACAGAAAACAGAAACCCGGATTTTTCTGTTTCTCTTTTTGTCTTTTTATTTCACCATGATTTTATCAAGTTGAAAAAATATATATAAACATTTCTCCATAGAGAATGCTGTTGAAGAATTGTGAATATCCATCTATCATGGTCTCAGGCTGGGAGAGTGGATACAGCCTTTTCTGAATTAAAGGGGGAGGATATAAACATATACCTTTTTTTGCTACACTTATATGTTTGAATGATCATACCTGGCTACTATTCTGATTATAAAGAAATGCATGACTATCATAGTAAGTGAAATAAGCCAGGCACAGAAAGACAAATGTCATATGTTGTCTTTCACATGTGGGAGCCAAGAAAGTGTCTCCCAAGGAAGAAGAGAGCAGAATGACAGACGTCAGAGGCTGAGCAGAGTGTGTAGGTGGGGAGGGGAATGAAATAAGTGCCCATGTTGGATAGCAGAGTAGGGTGGCTACAGCTAACCTATTGAATGTTTGAAAATAGCTGGAAAGGTGGGAGGCGCCTGTGGCTCAGTGGGTAGGGCGCTGGCCCCATATACTGAGGGTGGCGGGTTCAAACCCGGCCCCAGACAAACTGCAATAGAAAAATAGCCGGGCGTTGTGGCGGGCACCTGTAGTCCCAGCCACTCGGGAGGTTGAGGCAAGAGAATCGCCTAAGCCTAGGAGTTGGAGGTTGCTGTGAGCTGTGTGATGCCATGGCACTCTACCAAGGGCGACAAAGTGAGACTCTATATCTAAAAAAAAAAAAAAAGAAAGAAAGAAAATAGCTGGAAAGGGCTTTGAGATGTTCCAAATATATAGAAAGAGTAAATACTCCTGGGGATGGACACGCTGAACACCCTGAGTCTCTATTCATGTAACAAAGTATCACATGTACCCCCTGAATATGTACAAATATTTGTATCAATAAAAAAAAAAGAAGTGCATCTGTCTTAAGGCATCCAAAAGACATCAAATGTCTACCATGAAATATAGAATTTGTCCATAATCTTAACCCTCAGTGAAACCCAGAGTTCACTGTTCTCAGCATATTATGCAAGTTCCTCTCCTATGACCACTTCAGATTTTGTCATTTATTAACACAGTGTGTCTATAATTGTCACTGCGGAGCATCTGAAAGAATCTGAAAAGTAGCAGATCTTTGTTCTCACTCCCAGAGCTGTGTTCTCTGCTGAATAGGGTGAGGACACACCCAGCTCAAGCCTAATCTGATCCACTGATACGCTCGATTTTCTTCTGTTCAGAGAAGGAGTGGACCTGACTCCCTTCTTGGAGGAACTCTGAGCTCCATCCAGGGCTGGGTCCCCAGAGCTAGGCAATATTCTTTCTCAATTTTTCAAACACTGATTTCTGCTAGAACAATTGATACATAGCACAATTGGTTGGGTGCAGTGCCTCACACTTGTAATCCTAGCACTCCAGGAGGCTGAGATGAGAGGATCTCTTGAGCTCAGGAATTTGATACCAGCCTGAGCAAGAGTGAGAACTTGTCTCTACTAAAAATAGAAAAATTAGCCAGGCGTTGTAGTGGCCACCCATAGTCCCAGCTGCTCAGGAGGCTGAAGCAAGAGGATCACTTGAGTCCAGGAGTTTGAAGTTGTTAGGCTAATGCCATGGCACTCTATCCTGGGTAACAGAGTGAGACTCTGTAGGGAAGAAAGGAAGGAAGAAGGAAATACTGATATAAAAACATCAATACATGGCTTGGCACCTGTGGCTCAAGCGGCTAAGGCGCCAACCACGTACACCTAAGCTGGCGGGTTCGAATCCAACCCGGGCCCGCCAAACAACAATGACGGCTGCAACCAAAAAAATGGCCAGGCATTGTGGCGGGCGCCTGTAGTCCCAGCTACTTGGGAGGTGGAGACAGGAGACTCGTTTGAGCCCAGGAATTGGAGGTTCCCATGAGCTATGATGCCACAGCACTCTATCCAGGGTGACAGCTTGAGGCTCTGTTTCAAAAAAAAAAAAAAAAAATCAATACATAGCAAAATAAAAGAAAAATGAAAGTTTTTCTCAAGATATAGCAATAGCTAACTTTTTTCACATCAAAAAATTGATTTTAATTATTATGAGTGTATAATAGTTGCACACAATATCTAACTAATTAAGATCTTACTTACCATGTGCCAGGCTCCATATTAGGTGTTTTACTCTATTACCTCATTTTTTTTCCCTTTGAAACAGAGTCTCACTTTGTCACCCTCGGTAGAGTGCTGTGGCATCATAGCTCACAGCAACCTCAAACCTTTGGGCTGAAATGATCCTCCTGCCTCAGCCTCCTGAGTAGCCAAGACTACAGGCTCCTGCCATATCACCTGGCTATCTTTAGAGATAGGGTCTTGATCTTGTTCAGGCTGATCTCAAACTCCTGAGCTCAAAGAGCTCACCTCCGCCTCCCAAAGTGCTAGGATTATAGGCGGGAACCACTACGCCCAGCCTATTACCACATTGAATCATCACAATTACCTCACGAGGGAAGTGTCACCATTATTTCCACTTTAGAGATGAGAAACACATCTCATTATGAGGGACAGCAGAGGTTGCAGTTCAAGGTTGTAAGACCCCAGCCACCAAGTTCTTTGAGGAAAACTAACCATGTGAGTGAGACAAGAGCAAAATGAGAACCAGAAATGTAAAGTGTTTAATAATAGCAGGTTAGTCACCAGAAGTGAGACAAAAGCATATTACATACAGTGTATAAGAACATTTTTAGGAAAGCTACCCATGGATACAAGATAATGTTTAGAAAAGCAATGAAAAATATAAAGTCCACAAGATAAGTTGTCAAGGCCTTTTTAAGAAAATTATAAACTTTTATTAAGTGACACTAAAGAAAACCTGACTACATGGAGATACCTGCCATCTTCATAGATAGGAAGGCAATTACCCTCAAATTGTCCTAACACTATTTCAACCAAAAGCCCCAAACAGTTTTTATATAATTGGACAAGATGAATCTTTAATTTATATAGAAGAGCAAAGGACCAAGAAAGGCTAGGACACTCCTGAAGCAGAATTCTGGGGAAGGAATTGACCTCTAACTATCAAGATTTATTGTAAACTATGACAATTAGAGCAGTATAAAATTGGAATGAGGATCAACAAATAGATGAATAGAACAGACTGAAGGGCCCCCAAATATAGCAGAACCTCCATAAGTTGACCCCTCAAGGAACTGTAACAAAATGGTCAACATATGGAGATGGTCAACTTAAGGACCTAGGCCTACTGTTCTGATATGTACATGTGGCGTATGTCTGCTCTATGAAAATTAGGTCACCTTTAGAAGGTGGCCAACGTAGGGAGGTGGTCAACTATGGAGGTTCTACCGTAGATCTACACATATTGGAAAATCTAATTTCTTTCTTTTGAGGCAGAGTCTGATTTTGTCACCCTTAGTAGAGTGCTGTGGCGTCATAGCTCAAAGCAACCTCCAATTTTCAGACTCAAGCAATTCTCTTGCCTCAGCCTTCCAAGTAGCTGGGACTACAGGAGCCCGCCACAATGCCCAGTTATTTTTAGAGATGAGATCTCCCTCTGGCTCAGACTGGTCTTGAAACTGGAACTCAGGCAATCCACCCAACTTGGCCTCCCAAAGTGCTAAAATTACAGGTGTGAGCCACCAAGCCAAGTCAAAAATCTAATTTCTGATGGAAGATGCCCTGAAGACTTACTGAGAAAGAGCCAATGATTCAATAAATAAAGCTGGGACGATTGGCTATCTATATGGGAAAAACCATAACTGTTACCATACAAAAGATCAATTCCAGGTGGATCAGTGCCTTAACTGTGAAAGACAAACCTTAAAACTCTTTGAAGAAAATAAGGAATATCTTTAGGATCTCAGGGTAGAGACAGATTTCTTAAGCAAAATACAGAGAGGATAAATACAAAGGAAAAGACCGATACATTTGACTCAAAATAATTTCTGTTCATTAAAACACATTGTAAGGCTCGACGCCTGTGGCTCAATGGGCTAAGGCGCCAGCCACGTACACCTAAGCTGGCGGGTTCGAATCCAGCCTGGGCCAGCCAAACAACAATGATGGCTGCAACCAAAAAATGGCCGGGCGTTGCGGCGGGCGCCTGTAGTCCCAGCTACTTGGGAGGCGAAGGCAAGAGACTCGCTTGAGCCCAGGAATTGGAGGTTGCTGTGAGCTGTGATGCCACAGCACTCTACCCAGGGCGACAGCTTGAGGCTCTGTCTCCAAAAAAAAAAAACACATACACATTGTAAGACATGAAATGATAAACCATAAATTCGGAGAAGATAATTCGGAACATGTTAACAACAAATGGTTAATATACAGACTAGATTAAGTCTTAAAAATTTTTAAAACCAAGACAAACGCTCCAATAGAAAAATAGGCAAAAGACTTAAAAAGATATTTTACATAAGAGGAAACAAATTATGATCAAGGAATGTATGACCAGATGCCCAGTCTCATTATTATTCATGGAAATGCAAAATAAAACCACATGAAAATGTCATTTCATACCCACCAAACCGGTGAAAGTTGAAAGTCCGAAAATAGCATTAGAACAACTGGAATGATCATCTACTCTTTTCTTTTTTCTTTTTGAGACAGAGTCTCATTTTGTCACCCTGTGTAGAGTGCATGGTATCATAAAGATACAATTTCCCATTTTTCCTATGGGGAATGAATGTTAGAGTCAACTTTGGGGACACCTTGTAATACATAGTAAAACTGAAAAGAAACACAAAGAAATAGTTCTCACAACATTCAAAATGGTGGGCACCTCTAGACAAGTTGAAGAGGGAGAATAAATGATCTAAAGTCTTGTGGGTTTTTTTTTTTTTTGGAGACAAAGTCTCACTTTGTCACCCTATACTGCTGTGGCATCTATAGCAACATCAAACTTTTGGGCTCAAGCGATTCTCTTGCCTCAGCCTCCCAATTAGCTGGGACTACAGGCACCCACCACAATGCCCGGCTATTTTTTTAGAGACGGGGGTCTCACTCTTGCTCAAGCTGGTCTTGAACCTGTGAGCTCAGGCGATCTGCCCACCTCAGCCTCCCAGAGTGCTAGGATCACAGGTGTGAGCCACCGCACCTGGCCGGTGGCCTATTTCTTAAGCTGAGTGATGGGTGTATGGGTATTCATTCTACATTTGTTCTTTAAATTACATGTATGTGTTGGATACACTTTTTGGTATATGTATGATATTACATAGTTATTTTAAAGAATAAGAAAAAAGACTGGAAGAATTCTAAATATGACGGTGTCTCAGTAGTGGGGCTCTTTTTCTTTCTACTTTTTGTATTTTTAGAATACTCTTTTATACTCTTATAATGAAAGAAGGATTACATTATACTAAGAATAAAAGAAGTCAGGAGAGTTTTCCCCTCACATTTGTTTGGAGAAAAGGGAAGTGAGAGGAAATGGGTGAAAGCCATGGGCTTTCCTGAATTTTACTATAACAGTAACAAAAGATGACATTGGAATTTTGAGGCAAAATGCTACTTAGGAGATAATGAGTTTTAGCTGATAATCTTGAGGAAGAGAACATTCTTCCAGAAAGTGAACTCCCCAGTCCCTTTTCTTAGAAAAATCCCTGTGTGTTTCAAGAGTGGGCAAAGGGTTTTGATGCCCTTTGGAATGAAGAGACCTGACCAAGGAGATGAAGCCATGGGGCTCAGCTGGTCCTTGACAGGCCCAATTTCAAATGAAAACCTTGGCACGAATCTCATGAAAGAAACAAAAATGAGGAACACAACAGAGCTAAGGGAAATCACTGAGCTAGGAGGTGGCTTGAGAAAATACAGTCTAACCCAGCCAGAGTACATCTGGGCAGGATGATTGCCTTTAGGGTAAATTTAATTCAGGAGGCCTTAGCTTTCTCTGCTTAGTGTTGGAGGGTCAAATATGGCCCCACTCAAACCTTTTCCCACTTCCTCCTCCTCCCCTTCTAGAACAAAGACCACAAAGGGCTTAGCCAGCCCCATCTCAAAAATTCATGCCACCAGACCTCCAGCCAATCATCTAGCCTGCAGTGGAATCTTTCCAAACCCTTTACCGCCCGATATAAAGAGGTCTCTAACTACACTCTGCTCGGTGTGGACGCCCTCTTTAGCTCCTCCCAGGCGAGTCTGTATCATTAAACCTGGCCCGAATCTCTCCTATCCTCCAGTCGTCCGTCCCTGGGTACGGACCTTTCATGTAGTACCATCATCCATCATCTCCTGACACAAGATGACAAACTCAATCCTTCACTCTTTGGGGGCATTTGGTACTCTGTAAACATGAATGCAGACCCATCATGTGTGCAGGCCTTGCCCAGCACCTGGAGTCACAGGCAAATGAGACAGTGATCCTCCCCTCAAGGGGCTCACCCTCGATTATGGGAGGCAGATGTACTGGCCATTAGAATGGGATGGGAAATGCTTTGATGAAAGTTATACCAGAAACTGTGGGCCACAGAGGAGAGACATGTAACCCCGCCGGAGGGTAAGAGGGAGGGCAATGACAAGGAGATGGTCACTGTTTCAGGTGGGAAAGAATGAGTAAGCAAAGAGGGGTTGGGGTGCAGAGTTCTTCCAAGCAGAGAGGACTACATGGGCAAAGACCTGGACCAGAAAAAGAAAAACAGCACGGCACAAAGAGTACTAAGTAATCGGTTTGGTTTTTTCTGGGGTGGTGACCATGATGCAGAGTCTGACTAGGGTTGGCTGAGGGTGGGGAGTGGGGTTTAGAAAAATTAACAGGACTCATATCTAGAAGATCCTTTATCACCAGGCAAAGGACTTGGACTCTGTCCCTTGGGCACAGAGGAGCCACAGAAGTTTTTTTGTTTTTTTTTTTTTGTAGAGACAGAGTCTCACTTTGTCACCATTGGTAGAGTGCCAGGGCGTCACACAGCTCACAGCAACCTCCAACTCTTGGGCTTAGGCAATTCTCCAAGTAACTGGGACTACAGGTGCCTGCCACAATGCCTGGCTATTTTCTTGTTGCAATTTGGCCGAGGCCGGGTTTGAACTCTCCACCCTTGGTATATGGGGTCGGCACCCTGCCCACTGAGCCACAGGCGCTGCCCTCCATGGAAGTATCTTAACAGGGAAGACAGGTGGCCAGTAAGCTCTTTTTTTTCTTTGAGACAGAGCCTCAAGCTGTCACCCTTGGTAGAGTGCTGTGGCATCACAGCTCACAGCAACCGCCAACTCCTGGGCTCAAACGATTCTCCTGCCTCCACCTCCCAAGTAGCTGGGACTACAGGTGCCTGCCAGAACACCCGGCTATTTTTTTTTTTTTTTTGTAGAGACAGAGTCTTACTTTAACGCCCTCGGTAGAGTGCTGTGGCTTCACAGCTCACAGCAACCTCCACCTCCTGGGCTTAGGCAATTCTCTTGTAGCTGGGACTACAGGCACCTGTCACAATGCCCGGCTATTTTTCTGTTTTGCAGTTTTGCCGAGGCTGGGTTTGAACCCACCACCTTCGATGCCGGTGCCCTACTCGATATGGGGCCAGTGCCCTGCTTGACATGGGGCCGGTGCCCTACTCGATGAACCACAGGCACCGCCCTCCGACTATGTTTTGGTTGCAGCCATCATTGTTGTTTGGTGAGCCTGGGCTGGATTCAAACCCTCCAGCTTTGGTGTATGTGGCTGGCACCTTAGCTGCTTGAGCCACAGGCACCGAGTCAGCCAATAAGCTCTTTATGTCATGATTAGTCTGGCATTTAAACGGTCCTTTTTATGATATAAGCCACAGGAAATTTAGGGTGCAAACTACAGGCAGATAAAGAGAGGGGGAGATTCAACCTAAACTTGGAGAGAGACAAATTGCCATATGGATCTGGCTTCACTATTCACCAGCTGTGGTGAGTCCCTGAGTCTCTGCTTATTTGTGAAGTTGTTGTACGCATTCAGTGAAATGCTACACGTGGAAGTCCCTTGAATACAGATGGGTAGATATTCACCTGATATCCTAGGTATTTTTTTTTTTTTTTTTGCAGTTTTGGCCAGGGTCGGGCTTGAACCTGCCACCCCCGGTATATATATGGGGCCAGTGCCCTACTCCTTGAGCCACAGGTGCTGCCCACCTAGGTATTTTCTTTTTAATTTTTTTTTAATTTTTTTTCCACCTAGGTATTTCTTTTCTTTTCTTTTTTTTTTTTTGAGACAGAGCCTCAAGCTGTCACCCTGGATGGAGCACCATGGCATCACAGCTCACAGCAACCTCCAATTCCTGGGCTCAAGCGAGTCTCCTGCCTCTGCCTCCCAAGTAGCTGGGACCACAGGCGCCCACCACAATGCCCGGCCATTTTTTGGTTGCAGCCACCATTGTTGTTTGGTGGGTCTGGGTTGGATTTGAACCCACCAGCTCAGGTGTATGTGGCTGGCGCCTTAGTCCGTTGAGCCACAGGCGCCGAGCCTAGGTATTTCTTTAATCCAAAAATTAAATGGCTAAATAATGTGCATGACACTATTCAACTTAAAAGACCAATAAAATAAAACATATGTGTATGTAAAATGCAGAGAAAACGTTGAAAGCATTCACACCAAATTGAAAATAGTGGTAACTGCTGGAAGGGTGGAAGGAAATCAAGGTTTAAAGGGGGATTTAGACTTATCCATAAAGGTTGAGTTTGTTCAAGGACAACATACTCCTACATTACTTGTGTGCTTACAAATTAATTTTAAAGTGACCCAGCAAAAGCTCTTGACAGAGAGTAGGTGGTCACTGTTATCTCCCTTCCGCTTGCTTACCCAGCGTCTTCCCAGTTCCATTTCCTAACTCACGCTAATTCCAACTTCAGTTGAAAGCCAGAGTTATTTCTGGCCCATGGTAGTCACTTGGTAAATGTTTGTAAAAGACCTTCTGTGACAGGCTCAGTGGATCTCTTGGAAGTGGATTAAAGTTCTCTCTTGGTGGATGCCTGACCCAAGGGTTTGGTGTCCTGGAGACCCCCAGCGGGGGTCCTGAGAAAGCTACTGTCCTTCTAGCCTTCTGGCAGATCCTCAACTTCTTGGGCAGCTTCCACTCTCCTTTCTGGATTCAGAGCTCCTGGCTGGTGAAGCAGAGTAATCCCCACCTCCGTTGTTTTCCCTAACAGAGGCCGGGGGCACCTCTGGCACACCAAAAAGCCTGGGCTAATGAAGGAAACTGTCAGCAGTGGCTGCCCCTGCCAGGGGAGGTGTAAGGGAGACTTCATTTTCATTAGAGACCCTTTTTCCTGTTTGAATACCTTTTTCTCTTTCTTTCTTTCTTTCTTTCTTTCTTTCTTTCTTTCTTTCTTTCTTTCTTTCTTTCTTTCTCTTTCTCTCTCTTTCTCTCTCTCTCCTTCCTTCCTTCCTTCTTTCTTTCTTTCTTTCTATTTTTTTGTAGAGACAAGAGTCTCACTTCATCACCCTGGGTAGAGTGCTGTGGCGTCACACAGCTCACAGCAACCTCCAATTCCTGGGCTTAGGCAAATCTCCTGCCTCAGCCTCCTGAGTAGCTGGGACTACAGGCGCCCGCCACAATGCCCGGCTATTTTTCTGTTTTGCACTTTGGCCGAGGCTGGACTTGAACCCACCGCCTTTGGTATATAGGGCCAGCGCCCTCGATGAGCCACAGGCGCCGCCCCTCTTTCTTTTTTTTTCTGTTTTTTTTTTTTTGTGGTTTTTGGCTGGGGCTGGGTTTGAACCTGCCACCTCCAGCATATGGGGCCAGCGCCCTACTCCTTTGAGCCATGGGTGCCGCCCTTTCTTTCTTTCTTTTTTTTTTTTTAAAGAGACAGAGTCTCACTTTACTGCTCTCAGTAGAGTGTCATGGAGTCACAGCTAACAGCAACCTCCAGCTCCTGGGCTTAGGCGATTCTCTTGCCTCAGCCCCCGGAGTAGCTGGGACTACAGGCACCTGCCACAAAACCCAGCTATTTTTTTGTTTCAGTTTGGCCTGGGCTGGGTTCGAACCCGCCACCCTTGGTATATGGGGCCAGCGCCCTACCCACTGAGCCACAGGCACCACCCTGAATACCTTTTTCAGTATGTTTCTTTTTAAATTAAATAATTACTATTCCTGGCTGGGCACGGTGGCTTATGCCTTTAATCCCAGCATTTGGGAGGCTGAGGCGGGTGGATTGCCTGAGCTCACAGGTTCGAGACCAGCCTGAGCCAGAGCAAGACCTCATCTCTAAAAATAGAGATGTGGCAGGCTCCTATAGTCCCAGATACTCTTCTGGGGAAGAGGACAGAGCTGACCTCTATATCCTGTCTACATAACACCTAAAACATTCTCTGGGGCTTGGGTGAGGATTTTGTTGAATTTAATTCAGATAGGTAGACAAGTCTAGGGTCTGCCAAAAGTGTAGTTATTTTGGAAGGAGAAGAAAAAAAGGAGTGAGCTTGCAGACAGAGGAGAGGCCTTGGTGGTTGTGCCACCCAGGCCCTCACTTCACCAATAAGATCATCAACCCAGAAGGGAGGTTTGACTTGAGACCCAGCTAGCACCAGATCCAAATAGAGGGGGCCACAGTATGATCACAGAATCCACAGCTGACCATCCAATGGCCTCATGAAGTGGGCACTCTGTCTGTTTCAGAGAGGAAAAAACTGAGGCCAGAGTGGGGGAACGGACATCCCAGGGAAACCCAGGCAGAAATGGACTGAATGAGGCTTAGGATGCTGCACTCTGATCCCAAAGCTCTCTCTGTACCCTTGACCTCACCTCTCACCCTGTAGCTCTTTGAGAAACCTTGGAAATGTGAATCTGGTTGAAACTACCTGGAACATAATATTGTTAGGCTTATTTCTTTTCTTTTTCTTTTTTTTTTTTTTTGTATAGAGACAGAGTCTCACTTTATCGCCCTAGGTGGGGTGCCATCACACAGCTCACAGCAACCTCCGACTCCTGGGCTTAAGCGATTCTCTTGCCTCAGCCTCCCAAGTTGCTGGGACTACAGGTGCCCGCCACAACGCCCGGCTATTTTTTTCTGCTTTTGCAGTTTGGCGGAGGCCAGGTTTGAACCAGCCACCTTCAGTATATGGGGCTAGCACCCTACTCCATGAGCCACAGGCACCGCCCTAGGTTTATTTCTTATTATTGATGGAGAGCTAAGTCCTTCTATGTGGAGGGAGAGAGTTCCTGTCTCATTCACTGGTGTATCAATTTACAAATGAATGAAGAAAAACTGCTAATTTTTGCAGATCCTCAATTTACAGAGGAAGAGGCTGAGGCTCAGGGAGGTGCAATGACTTGCTTTAGTGACACAGGAAATCATATCAGAAGTCATCAGGTCTCCCGTTCCTCCCAGAGAAGAAAGACCTTCTCTGTTTCCTCCTCAGAGTCAAGCTTGATTTGACACCAACTGGTCACCGATCCACCCTGAGGAAGCAGCACAGTCGTCAGCCAGGAGAGCAGACCCACCTGCCCCTGGACGTCAGTGCTGGCAGCACATGATGACACCCATGCTCTATGACACACACTCACATTTGGGCCACACAAAGTTCTCCCCAGACTTCCCCCGTCCAGCCTAGGAGCAGGAAAGGCAAAAGAACTAACTGGCAGGCCTGGGGTGGGCTCCCAGCCTGCCGGCAGGGGATGGAGGTGGAGCCAGTGAGCAGCCCTGCCCAGCCCTCAGCTCCAGACAGTGGAGGAGCGGGTCCAGGTTAGCGCCAGGTCAGAAAGTGATGAAGAAGGTGAGCGGTGGCTCTGAGTCAGCACAGCTGACAGCTGGAGGTGGAATTAGCAGTCTCTCAGTGAGACACCTCAAACTACTAAGATTCACCGCTCCCGAAAAGTGTGGATGAAATGCCCACACCCAGTGCAGACCAGAGGGGCACTATCTGTTTGAAACAAATGTCCTTTTTCTGTATGGATCAAATGCATACACCCTCCCTTGAGCTCTCAGCGTAGGAGGATGAGGGCAGACTCCCATTTTAGTGACAGTGTTCTATGTGCCTGATTCTGTGGTAAGCTCTGGACCTCTACCAACTCATTTAACATTATGGGCGTTACTAACTCCCATTTGACAATAGCAAACTGAGACACAGAGTGGTGCAGTAACTTGTCCAGAGTCACACAGCCTGGAGAATGGCGGAGCCAAGGTGGGATTGAAACACTGGTCTGGTACAATCCAAAGTGCTTTACATCATGTGCCCCACAAAGCAGGGGGCCAGTGAATGGGGTTAATGTGTCAGGGGAGAGGGCCAGGCAAATGGGTCTCAAGCAAGAGTCAAGACTGAACTGTCCCTTACAAGGGAAATTAGACACTACTGGGTTTACCTGGGTTCAGATACAGAGTAAAGACTTACGAAGTAGGTGGGGCTCAGAAAAATAGAGCCCAAAGAACCGAGATCTTCTCAGGTACATTAAAAATGTTAGACAGTTGCTTCCCAGGAGCCGGTAACCAAGTAGGCTCTGACATAACTGTGGGGAACATCTGAGCACTTCATATTAAATGGGAACACTGTGCACACACATGCACACACTCGTGGGCACGCGGGCTGCACACACATGCACGTATGCACACGCACCCTCCCACTGAACGTGCTTCTGTGTGGGATATAAAGGTTGGTGCTGTAGCAAGAGGGGGACAAACATCTCCCTTCCATATACATGGTTACTTGGTCAACTAATATTACTTGAACACCTGCTGTGTACCTGGCACTTTGGCAGATGGTACAAAGGGAAGTCACCATGATTCCAGCCTCCAAGGTGGACAAGATCTACAGGCACAAAAACTTACCTATTTGGGCTTCTCATCATCCCTCAAAGGCCCCAGTTTGGTAGAATGACTTTTAACTTTCAAAACACATCTATGTATGTTCACTCTCAGTGAGAGGAAGAGACCAGCATGGCAAGCGTGGGAGAAAATGTGAAGAATGCCCTCAGCATCACCACCACTGATGAGTCTTGCCTGAATCAATTTCTGGGGAGGCTGCCACATGGTTTTCTAATTCCATCATGCTTTCTGTGTTTATTTAGTGGGCATCCTACTGCAAGGAAGAACTCTCCCTTCTCCCCCATTTATTGATCTTTTTGTTTATTTTTATTTGAATAAACTCACATTCTTATTTTATTCCATGTATAATAATCCATTGTCATCATCATTGAATTTAATGTTGAAATTTCAAGCTCTGAACTTAAAATAAGGTGATTCCAGATAGTTGCTTTGCCCCAGGTGCCTGACAAAAGCAAGAAAAAACTTCATCCTAGATCTAAAATTTTTCTTTTTTGAGACAGAGTCTCACATTGTAGCCCTGGGTAGAGTGCCATGGCATCATAATGCCCAGCAACCTCAAACTCATGGGCTCAAGCAATCCTCTTGCCTCAGCCTCCCAAGTAGCTGGGACTACAGGCACCTGCCACACTGCCCGGCTATTTTTAGAGACAGGTTCTTGCTCTTGCTCAGGCTGGTCTCCAAGTCCTGAGCTCAAGCAATCCACCTGTCTCTGCTTCCCAGAGTGTAAGGATTAAAGGCATGAGCCATGACACTCAGCCTAAAATTATTTTTATAAATTTTTTTTGAAAACAATTTTCAGCACATAATCAAACATAACTAGATTCATGGATTGGGAGATAAGACACCATGAATGATAATAAGCAGAAATGAACCTCAGGGATTACAGACACAGGGAATACCAGACGCGGACATAAGATAATTATGCATGCTATGTTCAAGGAGATAAAAATCTTCAGATTTTCCATTTGTTGACATGTTCAGCTATTTCTTTTCTTAGAGTTTCATAGTTCTCTTTATAGACATCTTTCACATCCTTTGTCAGGTAAACTCCCAAATATTTCATCTTCTTTGGCACTCCTGTGAACAGAATAGAGTCCTTGACTATTTTTTCAGCTTGGCTATTGTTGGTATATATAAAGGCTACAGATTTATGAGTGTTGATTTTGTAACCTGAGACACTGCTGTATTCCCTGATCACTTCTAAGAGTTTTGTAGTAGAATCCCTTGTATTTTCCAGATATACAATCATATCATCTGCGAAAAATGAAAGTTTGATCTCTTCTGACCTTATATGGATACCCTTGATTGCCTTTTCTTCCCTAATTGCAATGGCTAAAACTTCCATTACAATGTTAAAGAGCAGTGGAGACAATCGGCAACCTTGCCTGGTTCCTGATCTGAGTGGAAAAGATTTCAGTTTAACTCCATTCAATATGATATGGGCTGTGGGTTTGCTGTAGATGGCCTCTATCAGTTTAAGAAATGTCCCTTCTATACCAATTTTCGTAAGTGTTCTAATCATGAAGGGATGCTGGATATTATCAAAAGCTTTTTCTGCATCAATTGAGAGAATCATATGGTCTTTGTTTTTTAATTTGTTTATGTGCTGAATTATATTTACAGATTTACGTATAATCTATAATCTGA
>CAUYRH010106580.1:0-34010 GCA_963574655.1 Perodicticus potto
TTAACCTGGATGGAAGTGGAACACATTATTCTTAGTAAAGCATCTCAAGAATGGAGAAGCATGAATCCCATGTACTCAAGTTTGATATGAGGACAATTAATGACAATTATTGACACGGTGGGGGTGAGGGAAGGGGAGAGCCGAGAGAGAAAGAATGAGGGAGGGGTGGGGAAAGGAAGAGTAGAGAGAGGTGGGGTCTTGGGGCCTTGGTGTGTGCCACACCTTTTGGGGGCAAAACACGACTGTAAGAGGGACTTTACCCAACAAATGCAACCAGTGTAACATGGTTTCTTGTACCCTCAATGAATCCCCAACAATAAAAAAATAAAAAATAAAAATAAATAAAAATAAGAGAAGACAGACAAATGGCTAACAAACATATGAAAAGATGCTCATTGTCTGGGTGGCACCTGTGGCTCAGCGAGTAGGGCGCTGGCCCCATATACCAAGGGTGGTGGGTTCAAATCCGGCCCCGGCTGAACTGCATCAAAAATTAGCCAGGCACTGTGGCGGACGCCTGTAGTCCCAGCTACCTGGGAGGCTGAGGCAAGAGAATTGCCTAAGCCCAGGAGTTGGAGGTTGCTGTGAGCTGGGACTCTACAGCACTCTACAGAGGGCGATAGAGTGAGACTCTGTCTCTACCAAAAAAAAAAAAAGCTCATTGTCCCTAATTATTAGAGAAATGCAAATCAAAACCACCCTGAGGTGCCATCTAACTCCAGTGAGAATGGCCCACATCACAAAATCTCAAAACTGCAGATGCTGGTGTGGATGTGGAGAGAAGGGAGCACTTTTACACTGCTGGTAGGACTGCAAACTGATACAACCTTTTTGGAAGGAAGTATGGAGAACTCTCAAAGAACTCAAGCTAGACCTTCCATTTGATCCTGCAATCCCATTACTGGGCATCCACCCAGAAGGAAAAAAATCCTTTTATCATAAGGACACTTGCACTAGGCTGTTTATTGCAGCTCAATTTACAATCGCCAAAACGTGGAAACAGCCTAAATGCCCACCAACCCAGGAATGGAGTAACAAACCGTGGTATATATATACCATGGAATGCTATGTAGCCATTAAAAAATGGAGACTTTATAGCCTTTGTATTAACCTGGATGGAAGTGGAACACATTATTCTTAGTAAAGCATCACAAGAACGGAGAAGCATGAATCCCATGTACTCTATTTTGACATGAGGACAATTAATGACAATTAATGACACGGTAAAGGTAAGGGAAGGGGAGAGCAGAGAAAGAAAGAATGAGGGAGGGGTGGGGAAAGGAAGAGCAGAGAGAGGGAAGGAGCGAGGGGGGTGGGGTCTTGGTGTGTGCCACATCTTTTGGGGGCAAAACACGATTGTAAGGGACTTTACCCAACAAATGCAATCAGTGTAACCTGGTTTCTTGTACCCTCAATGAATCCCCAACAATAAAAAAAAAGGAGGGGGGATTTTTATTTTTATACATTCTGTCTTAGAAAAACTAGCCAGGCATTGTGGCAGGCACCTGTACTCCCAGCTACTTAGGAGGCTGAGGCAAGATGAGTGCTTGAGGCCAAGAGTTTGAGGTTGCTATAAGCTATGATACCACAGCACTCTACCCAAGATGACAGAGTGAGACTCTGTCTCAAAAAGAAACAAACAAACAACAACAAAAACCCATTTTGTGACTTGGTGCCCGTTGCTCAGTGGTTAAGGTACCAGCCATATACACCTGGCCTGGGGCTGCTGGAGATGCCTGTGGCTCAAAGGAGTAGGGCACTGGCCCCATGTGCCAGAGGTGACAGGTTCAAACCAGCCCCGGCCAAAAACTGCAAAAAAAAAAAAATAATAATAATAATAAAAAAATAAACAACAATGATGACAACAACAAAATAGCCGAGGATTCCAGGAGCACCTGTAGTCCCAGCTACTTGGGAGGCTGAGGCAAGAAAATTGCTTAAGCCCAAAAGTTTGAGGTTGCTGTGAGCTGTGACATCATGGCACTCTACCAAGAGTGACATAGTGACACTCGTCTCAAAAAAATAAAACCAAAACCAAAAAAAACACAAAAATCATTTTGTCTTAGTTTGTTCAAGATGTTATAACAAAATACGTTACACTGGGTAATTTACAAATATAGAAATTTATTTCTTGCCATTCTGGAGGCTGAGAAGATCAAGGCACTGTCAGTTTCAGCATCTGGTCAGGGCTTGTTCTCTTTTTTTCAAAGATGAGGCCTTTTTGCTGAGTTCTCACATAGTGGAAGGGCGAAATAGCTCCTCCAGGCCGGGTGTGGTAGCTCATGCCTGTAACCGTCGTACTCTGAAAGGCTGAGGCGGGTGGATTGCTTGAGCTCATAAGTTTGAGACCAACCTGAGCAAAAAGCAAGACCCTGTTTCTACTAAAAATATAAAAACTGAGGCAAGAGGATCACTTGAGCCCAAGAGTTGGAGGTTGCTGGGAGCTATGATGCCACGGCACTCTACCCAGGGCAACAGATTGAGACTGTCTCAAAAAAAAAAAAAAGTAGTTCCTCCAACCTCTTTAATAAGGGTATAATTCCACTCCTGAGAGATCTGCCTTTGTGACTTAATCTTCTCCTAAAGGGCCAGGCTGGAGTGTACTGGTGTAGTCAAAGCTTACTGCAGCCCTTAACTACTGGGCTCAAGTAATCCTCCTACTTCAGCCTCTTGAGTAGCTGGGAATATAGGTGCATGTCACCATTCTTGACTAATTTTTCTTTTTCTTTCTTTTTTTTTTTTTTGAGGCAGAGTCTCACTATGTCGCCCTTGGTAGAGTGCTATGGCATCACAACTCACAGCAATGTCAGATTCTTGGGCTTCAACGATTCCCTTGCCTCAGCCTCCCAAATAGCTGGGACTATAGGTGCCCACCACAACACCTGGCTTTTTTGTTGTTGTTGTTGCAGTTGTCATTGTTGTTTAGCTGGCCCAGGCCAGGTTCAAACCCACCAGCCTGGGTGTATGTGGCTGGCACCATAACCACTGTGCTATGGGCGCCGGGACTAATTTTCCTATTTTTTGTAGAGAGAAAGTCTCATTCTTGCTCAGGTTAGTCTCAAATTCCTGGCCTCAATAAGTCCTCCTGCCTCAGCCTCCCAAAATGCCAGAATTACAGGCGAGAGACACTGCACCCAGCCTGGCCCACCTTTTGATACTGTCACATAGTGATTAAGTTCAAACATAAGAAATCAGAGACGGACACATTCAGACCATAGCACTGTCATTGTTGATATTTGCAGAAAGGGCTTCCCATTCCTATTGTATAAATAAATTTTTAAAATGCCTTCTAATATTTGTATAGCTTTATTTTTACATTAAATCTCAAACTATGATTGATTTTGTTGTATGGTATGAAGTTGGATTCTACCTATTTTTTAAAAACCACAATTGGCCCTTGGACAGCACAGGATCCCCCACACAGCCAAAAATTTGTGTGTAACTTTTTTTTTTTTGAGACAGAGCCTCAAGCTGTCACCCTGGGTAGCGTGCCATGGCATCCACAGCTCACAGCAACCTCCAATTCCTGGGCTCAAGCGAGTCTCCTGCCTCCACCTCCCAAGTAGCTGGGACTACAGGCGCCCGCCACAACACCTGGCCATTTTTTGGTTGCAGCCGACATTGTTGTTTGGCGGGCCCGGGCTGGACTCGAACCCTCCAGGTCGTGTACGTGGCTGGTGCCTTAGCCTGTTGAGCCACAGGCGCCGAGTCGTGTGTAACTTTTGATTCCCCCACAACATTACTAATAGCAAGAGAAAGTACATTTACAATACTATACTGTATTTATCAAAACCGTAAGTTTATGTCATCTTTTTACAGTCTGATTTGTGTATCTGAAATGGTGGTGACCACAGTTGCACACTTCAATCTACAGTACATACCAAGGAATTCTTGTAATTTCATGACTTTTCTCCGCTTCTTGAGAGCACTTCTAGTATCACTACTGGCACTTTGTATGCGTCCCATGGTGTTATCAAGGTTTACACTATTGCACTAAACATGAAGAAAAATATGCAAGAACTGAGAGAGATGATTTTTTACAGCAAGATGATATTTACTGGAGCAGCAGCTGCTCAAGCGGAGCTGATCAGCCTCTCCTGGCCCTGGAAGTGGTTAGTTACTCAGTTACTTGTAGCCCTTGTGCTCACTGTGAACAACAGGTGACTAAGGGATTATTACAGCAGCACAGCGTGTACTTTAGTTACCTTTATGCAGTTATGATTTAATACTGCTTCCTCACATTTGTTTACATTTCTCTCAACTGTAAATAGCACTATGTACAGCCTGTAAGTTTTGATAAATTCTAACATTTTATAATAGATTTGTATATATTTTTATGGTAATAAGTGATAAAATAGGCTGTATCTATGTATGTTTTATGCATACATAACATATACAATTTTTTCTTAATTTTTTCAATATGTCTAGCCTACAGGATTTGTCTGTTTTTTCAAATTGGTGCAAATCCCCCCAATTTTTCCTGCATATGGAGGGTACCCAAATAATGTATTCACATTTTAAGAAATGAAAAACTGTATTAAAATTATAATAAGTCACATTTGACTTCTGCAATCACAAGTGATACAAGACACAATATATGAGTTAACAAACATTGGCATAGATTGAGTATTTACAATTTTTTTTTCTTTTAAAAAATGTGTATACATTTTTTGGCACCCTTTGTATTTACTGCAAAAAATTTGTGCATAAGTAGATCCTCAAAGTTCAAACTCAAGTTGTTCAAGGGTCAAATTTAGGGGCACAGTCATCTGTGCCCTTGTAAGGTTAAACAGTCTCCCATTTTGTGAAGGCAAGTTTAAAAGTCTTTTGTGAGGGGCAGCACCTGTGGCTCACCGAGTAGGGCACCAGCCCCATATACTGAAGGTGGCGGGCTCAAACCCAGCCTTGTCCGAACTGCAAAACAGAAAAATAGCCAGGCATTGTGGCAGGCGCCTGTAGTCCCAGCTACTCGGGAGGCTGAGGCAAGAGAATTGCTTAAGCCCAGGAGTTGCAGGTTGCTGTGAGCTGTGACGCCAAGGCACTCTATCAAGGGTGATAAAGTAAGACTCTGTCTCTACAAAACAAAAAAAGTCTTTTGTGAGTTAGAAAGGAAAAATCCCAGTGGGATTTTCCAGGCTACTCCCTTAAGAGGATTAACTGCCTCCAAATGGTTGGTTAAAGGATTATTACTTAGCATAAGAATAACCTTGATAAAGTAGTTATCAGTTAAGCCAGTTAAACCTTAGCCGATAAGGATAGTTTTACATGGCTCGGTGCCTGTGGCTCAACGGGCTAAGGCGCCAGCCACATACACCTGAGCTGGCAGGTTCGAATCCAGCCCGGGCCCGCCAAACAACAATGATGGCTGCAACCAAAAAAATGGCCTGGTGTTGTGGCGGGCGCCTGTAGTCCCAGCTACTTGGGAGGTGGAGGCAGAGACTCCCTTGAGCCTAGGAATTGGAGGTTGCTGTGAGCTATGATGCCACAGCACTCTATCCAGGGTGACAGCTTGAGGCTCTGTCTCAAAAAAAAAAAAGGATAGTTTTACATAATAAGTGGTTATCAGTTAGTCCAATTTATCCATAGACCTGTAAGTACCAGAGGGTAAAAGGCCTGGGGTCAGGTTTAAGTCATATGTTTATTGATTAAGTCATGTGCTTGTTAATTGAGTTATGTGCCTATATAAGCCTTGTGGAAGAAATAAATTTGCTGTAATGCCTGAGCGAGCTTCAGCCATCAATCATTCCATCTGTGGTGCTACCTCTGCGTCATTGATTGGGGGGGCTGGGTGGCAGCGACAGTCAACTGTATTTATCCAGTTTTTTTTGATACTGGATACTACTCATTGAATAATCCATCTTCTCTCCTCTTCCCCAGTGCGACAGTAATAGTTTTTTCTAATAGTTTTTTTACTATCAACAATAACAAGATTAATATATTCCTTGTCCCTCATCTCCCCGCCCTCTTCTCCATCACTTGATTTTATAAGTAATATTATCTTTCTTAGTGTTTGCCTGTGTATTATTTTACCTCTCTATTATTCAACATAGTACTTATACTCTTTTGCTTGGTTTATTAGCATTAAGAAGTAACTTTTGACCCCTAGTTATTAAAGACGAAACCTCAGAGTACTTTCATCCTGCCCTACCCTTTGCTTCCCATGCTCTGCTCTTTCACCGTTACGCTGCTATTTGACTTAGTCTTTTTGTTCACATCAAAGATCACTGCCAATCCCTCTGCAGTTGTTTTCCCACTCGTTTTTTGGTCAGTTGACTTTTATAACACATTTTTCAAATGGGCTTATGAAAATAATATTCCCTGAGTCCATTCATATTCAAACTATTTGTCTTTTGTCTTTTTACCTGAAAGAGATTTTGGCTCAGACTTTCTTTCCTTCAAGATCTTGTGACGTTGCTCCAAAATCTTCCAGCATTGAAGTTTGATATGGAGAAAGACTGAGGCCTGATTCTGAATCCTCTCCTTTATATCTTGCCAAGGAAAACAGCATCTCAACCTCATGACCTGTAGACCTTGAGTCAAAATTCTAGTCAGCAGACCCCATAAGCTGGTGCGGCCATCTCCAGCTGCAGGCATGAGCACTTTGCATCCAGGCTCTAGAAGGTGCATCCGTATCAATGAATCCAGCTGACTCTAGGGTGGTGTTCTGCTCTTCTTGGTCTAACACTCTTACCATTTGCTTCCACACATTCACCAGGTTTCAGCTAGTTTCTATTAATAAAATAGTGTGATTCTTTTGGTGTACAAGTTATTTCCTCCTGGATCATAGGGTGTATCTGTCCCCCTGGAGATGTTGAGATTTGAACCTAGTTATCGGGCTAGTGGCAATAAAGAGTGATTTTCATGGGTCTTAAGAGAATGAACATCCCCTTCCAAGGTATCTGCCCACAGGACATTATCACAGGGTTCTCAAACAAAGATTACTTTCTTCAGATACTGGAAAGCAAACAACTTTCACTGCTAAGTGAGGCTCTGCTGCCTAGCAATTGCCATCCTTCATCATCCTGTGCCTACAAATTTAAAACATCTTTGGAGCTTATGAACAAAAAAGAGTATCTCTGAAATCTTATAATATATGGACTTTTATCAAGAAGCAACTTAGGGCGGCGCCTGTAGCTCAAAGGAGTAGGGCACTGGCCCTATATGCCGGAGGTGGTGGGTTCAAACCCAGCCCAGCCAAAAAAAAAAAAAAAAATGCAAAAAAAAAGAAGCAACTTAGTGGTAGGTGCAGTGGCTCACACCTCTAATCTTAGCACTCTGGGAGGCCAAGGCAGGTGGATTGCTTGAACTCAGGAGTTCACAATCAGCCCAACCAAGAGCAAGACCCCATTTCTACTAAAAATAGAAAAATTAGCCAGGTGTGGTGATGCATACCTATAGTCCCAGCTATTTGGGAGGCTAAGGCAGGAGGATTACTTGAGCCTAAGAGTTTGAGGTTGTTGTGAGCTATGATGCCACGGCACTCTACCAAAGGCAGTAAAGGGAGACGGTCTCAAAAACAAAAAAGGTAAGACTGAGACACACACATGGTATGTAAAGAACTAATGGCAATTTTGATGTTGCAATGTAAATAATGAAATGGACACAGTAAGAGATGAAGTTAGAGAGGTAAGCAAGGACAAATGAAGTTTGTTTTTTATTTTAGGAAGAGTTGAAGGGTTTTAAGTAGCAAATTTTCTTTTTAGTTAGATGCTCAGGGCAATACAGTCAGGCTCAGGAGGAGTGGAGGAAGGAGGCCAGTCATGCCAACTTAATGGCAGCACATGCACCATTTAGACCAACAGCCAAAGCCCCCACAGAAGGAAGGGATCTCTGGTGCCACATCTACTGACAGGAAGGGAACTGGGCCAAAGATTGCTCAACAAGGACAGGCTGTCCAAGGCCCCTTATCACTGGTGCCATCAAAGAAGTCACTGGACCATATTCTGTGCTATGGAATTGTCACAGGAGGGGAGTGGGTCTCCAGACTGGATCATGGTACAACAATGAAGGAGCCCACTCCCATCAGCAGAACCGGAGCCAAGGGTAACCCTCCTGGGGGCAGGCAGGCTAATAAATTTTCTTCTTGATACTAGGGCTGCCTACTCTGTCCTCCTTACCTATTCTGGAAAACTGAGCGCTCAATCTTGGATGGTCACCAGAGTCTCTAGGGACCCATCAAACCATCTTTTACTCTCCCTTTGCTTTGTTTGTGGGAGGATGAGAACATTGGCATTCATCTCTAGCAACTCCTACTTGTCAGATCAACCTGCGAGGATGTGACTTGCTTTCTAAACTTCAAGTGTGGATTTCTTTCTAACCTCAGGAGAACCTGAGGATTTCTTTCTAACCTCAGCCTCATAGGCCTCTTAACAGATTCAGAGGTCTTGGGCAAAGATCAACAGGTGGGGAGGCATTGAGACATTGGATCCCTGGGCTGTGGCAGAATGGCTCAACTGGCCATGGCCCATCTCAAACTGCAGCAGGGATGTCCCCTGTTAAACAATAGCCCTTGCAGACTGAGCCCTGAGCAGGTCTTGAGACCCTTTTAGAAAATGCCTAGTTGCAGGTCTCCTTATAATACCCCTATTTTGCCTATCCGGTAAAAGGTCAGTACTTACTGATTGGTGAAAGACTTAAGGGCTGTCAATGAGGTGGTGGTGCCCTTGCACCCTGTGGTGCCCAGTCCTTATATGTTACTAGGCAATACTCTCCCAGAAACCACCTATTATAGAGGATTACACATAAGAGATGCTTTCTTTTGCATCCTTCTTTACCCTGATTGCCAAAATTTGTTTGCTTTTCAATAGATCCCCCTCCATGACACACCCCACCAAGTAAGCTGGATGGTGTTGCCAGAAGGGCTTCAGGATAGCCCTCAGCTTTTTGGCCAGCCCTTGGGGAAAGATCTAGACAACCTCCAATTCCGCTGGGGTGTGACGCTTCAATGTGTCAATGACCTACTGATCCACTCCCTGAGCTTAGAGGAGGTGTAGGGGGAACATGCCATTTGAGTCCTACAATTCCTAGCTGACAATGGGTACAAGGTGCTACATCCCAAAGCCATGTGGATCAACCTAAGGTGATATACCTGGACTTGTTCTCACCCTGGGAAAATGAGAGCTATCCCTGGAGCGCGTGCACCTACCTGAACCCACCACTGGGCCCTTTCTACACTCTTTTCTTGGGCTTGTGGAGTTTTGCTGAATTTGGATACCTAATTGTGAACTTATGGCTAACCCCCCTGATAAAAGCATAAATAGAAACACTGATAAAGAACCTCTGATATGGGGACCTGAACAAAAACAGACTGCTTGGCTCAGTGCCTCTGGCTCAACAGGCTAAGGCGCCAGCTACATACACCTGAGCTGGCGGGTTCGAATCCAGCCCGGGCCACCAAACAATCAAGACGGCTGCAACCAAAAAATGGCCGGGTGTTGTGGCGGGCGCCTGTAGTCCCAGCTACTTGGGAGGCGGAGGCAAGAGACTCGCTTGAATTAGAGGTTGCTGTGAGCTGTGATGCTATGGCACTCTATCCAGGTTGACAGCTTGAGGCTCTGTCTAAAAAAAAAAAAAAAAAAAAAAAAACCCCAGACTGCTCAGGCATTAAAGAAAACTTTGCTCTAAGCCCTCGCCCTGGGCCGACCACATTCTCAGAAAGCCTTCTTATATGTACTGGAGAGGGGATAGCCGTAGTGGTGTTAACACAGCTTTCCTGGCCACAATTAGAATCAGCCTATTTATCAAAGAAATTGGGCCCCACAGCTGCACGATGGCCTGCCTGCTTGAGGGTGGTGAACACCCACATCTTACTCTTTGGTAGCCAGAGGCCACTAAATTCACTGTGGGAGCTTCCCTTACTATTAGAACCTCCCACTGGACCTCTGAGCTCCTGGAGGGAAGGGTGACAAAATGGATTTAGGATAGACACTTATTAAAGTTCCAGGTTATGTTTATAGAAACCCCTGCCTTTAAGACTGATGCCTGCCCAGGACTACAATACTGCCACTCTTCTTCCGGAAGTCTTCTCTCATTCGGAAGGTTATCTATGTGCTTTAATTGTTGTGTCCTTAGCTACACAGAAGCTTTTTAGCCTCATCAGGTCCCACTTATTTATGTTAGTTTTTGCTGACATCTCCAATGGGGTCTTCTTCATAAAATCTTTCCCCAGACCAATATCGTCAAGAGTTTTTCCCACACTTTCTTCTAGAAATTTTATCATTTCATGCCTTACATGTAAATCTTTTATGCATTATTAATCAATTTTGTAAGTGGTGCGAAGAGTGGGTCCAGTTTCGGTCTTTTTGCACGTGGCTAACAAGTTCTCCCAGCATCTCATTGCCCATCTTTAACAAAGCTCCTGCCCTCAGTAAGCCACTGATGGACTTGAGGAATGGGGACTGAGGAAGATCTGCCCAGGGAAGGTAATGGGGGAGCACGATTTCTTTGCAACTGCGCACTAGCCTGCTTGGTTAGTGCATAGTTTACAGGTTACGAATCTGACAAAGGGCAGAGAACCAGAATCTACACAGAACTCAAACTAATCAGCAAGAAAAGAGCAAACAATACCACTTATCACTGGACAAGAGAAATGAATAGAACCTTCTCCCAAGAAGACAAAATGCCAACAAACACATGAAAAAATGCTCATCATCCATAATCATCAGAGAAGTGGAAATCAAAACCACCTTGAGATATCACCTAGCCCCAGTGAGAAAGCCCACATCACAAAGTCCTAAAGCTGCAGATGCTGGTGTGGGTGTGGAAAAAGGGAATATTTATTCACTGTTGGTGGGACTGCAAACTAATACAGCCTTTTTGGAAAGAAGTATGGAGAATCCTAAAGAGCTAAAATTAGACCTTCCATTTGACCCTGTTATCCCATCACTACGTATATATCGAGAAGAAAAAAAATCATTTTAAGTAATTTTTTTTTTTAAGAGACAGTCTCACTTTGTCCCCCTCAGTAGAGTGCTGTGGCGTCACAGCTCACAGCAACCTCCAGCTCTTGGGCTTAGGTGATTCTCTTGCCTCAGCCTTCCGAGTAGCTGGGACCACAGGTGCCCGCCATAAGGCCCGGCGATTTTTTTGTTGCAGTTTGGCAGAGGCTGGGTTTGAACCCACCACCCTTGGTATATGGGGCTGGAGCCCTACTCACTGAACCACAGGCACTGCCCAAAATCATTTTGCCACAATGACATTTGCACTAGAATTTTATCACAGCTAAATTTATAATTGCCAGGATGTGGAAACAACCCAAGTGCCCATCAACTCACAAATGGATTAATGAACTATGGTACATGTATACAATGGAATACTATGCAGCCATTAAAATATGGGAGACTTCATATCTTTTGTATTTACCTGGATGGATTTGGAGAACATCCTCCTAAGAACCACAAGAAAGGAAAATCAAGTATCCAATGTACTCAGTACTAATGTGAAACCAGTAGATGAACAACTACATGCTCACACAAGAGAAAAACACAACTATATTCAAGTAATGGGGGTGAGGGAGGAAGGAGGGAGAGGAGAGAGAGAGGAGATGTGCTCTCACCTAACGGGCACAGCATAGGGGTATATGGAACACCTCCTGGGTAAAGGACTCAACTATTACTTGGACTTTGCCTAACAAATGCAACTAACATACATAAATGGGACCTAATGAGGCTAAAAAGCTTCCATACAGCTTTTGTACCCTTGTATTAATCTAAATTAAAAAAAAAGATGTGGGAGCCTGGCATAGTAGCTCATGCCTGTAATCCTAGCACTCCGGGAAGCCAAGGAAGGCGGATTGCCTGAGCTCAGGAGTTGGAAGTGAGCCTGAGCCAGAGTGAGATCCCATCTCTAAAAATAGCCAGGTGTTATGGCGGGCGCCTGTACTTCCAGCTACTTGGGAGGCTGAGGCATGAGAATCTCTTAAGCCCAAGAGTTTGAGGTTGTTGTGAGCTATGTCACCATGGCACTCTACCGAGGGGTGACAAAGTAAGACTCTGTCTCAAAATATATATATATATAGGAGGAAAAGGATAATATATATATATGAGGAAAGGATTGTGACCAAAAGTCTAGGCGTGCTGGAGGCCCAGGCTTTAAAGTAAATACATCTGCCTAGTTAGCCAAACTCATAGCCCTAACCTGAGCCCTCCAATCTATTCTTTTTTTTTTTTGAGACAGAGCCTCAAGCTGTCACCCTAGATAGAGGTTCGTGGCATCACAGCTCACAGCAACCTCCAATTCCTGGGCTTAAGTGAGTCTCCTGCCTCCACCTCCCAAGTAGCTGGGACTACAGGCGCCTTCTACAACACCCCACCATTTTTTGGTTGCAGCCGTCATTGTTGTTTGGCGGGCCCAGGCTGGATTCGAACCCACCAGCTCAGGTGTACGTGGCTGGCGCCTTAGCCCGTTGAGCCACAGGCACTGAGCCAAGTCTATTTTTTTTAAAGAGAGCAAATTATTTGCTTTACCTTTGTGAAACCCAGAAAGCTTTTTTATGTTGTGTTTTTTTCTCTGTCTTTTATTTATTATTCTTTAAATATAATGTTTATTTCAGAATATTATGGGGTAGATTCTAAATATGCTTACATGGTGTTACATACTCATGCATCTATTTTTTTGTTTTTGAGACAGGTTTTTACTTTGTTACCCTCGGTAGAGTGCCATGCCTCATAGCTTACAGAAACCTCAAACTCTTGGGCTCAAGTGATCCTCTTGCCTCAGCCTCCCAAGTAGCTGGGACTGCAGGTGCCTGCCATAACACCTGTCTATTTTTTAGGGTCGAGGTCTCACTTTTGCTCAGGCTGGTCTCAAACTCTTGAATTCAAGCAATCCTGCCTCAGCCTCCCAAAGTGTTAGGATTATAGGCGTGAGTCACCACGCCCAGCCTCCATGCATCTTTTTGGAGAGAACTGGCATTCCTTACCACTCTAGGAATGCCAACTAAGTATGGGCAACAGATTCATGTGCTTTTACAAGACATTTAGGAGCCAGCTGAGGTGGAAGTTATCCACTGCAAGGGACATCAAAAGAAGGCTGATCTAATAACTCAAGGAAATAGGACTGCAGATATGGTGCCAAAGGAAAACTGTTTCCTAACCTAGTGGGGGCCCTAGGCCTTTCTAATCTTTTCTCTCCATTTCACCTTATTCCACCTCAGAAATACCTGATGGGTTGACTAGAGGATACCTCTTGAGAACCTCTGGATGATTAGTTAAAAGAAACCTCTATCCATTACTGGCTGCAGAAGTAAAAAACTTGATAAAAGTTCCCATAATACTACCCACTTCAGCCCCAAGCCACTTAGACATCTCTGGAACAACATTTTGTTTCTCTTTTACTATTCTCCACCATTAAACACATCACCTCACTTTGTACCACCGGCCAAACTAACAACCCTAAAGGGGCTTTGAGAGCAAACCTTGCCTCTCTGGCCCCCCCGAAAAGGGACCTATTCCAGCGAGGACCAGCAGGTACATTCCACCCAAATGCCTCCCTGTAGAGCAGGGTTGTCCGACTTTTTTTTTAAACTCTCAGGCAACCCCATTAGCCTCACACTGGAAAAATAAGATTTGTCTTGGGCCACACAGTAAATACTCAAACACTAACGAAAGCTAATTAGCAAAAAAAAAAAAAAAAATTGTCAGTGCTTACTTTTCAAGATTCACACTCCACAGATAAGCATAAAAAGTCCTCACAAAATCAGCATGTAGCCCCACGGGCCACAGGTTGGACGCCCCTGCCGTAGAAAATCCAAGAACTTGTCAACACTTTTACTTGTTTGGGTTGACGTTTTCCCTTGCAGGACTGAAAAGGCCACTGACATTCCCTGAAGACTTATGGAGGACAACATACCTTGTTTTGCCTTCTCTACTCCTTAAAGAATGACAACAGTCCTGCCTTTGCTTCACAGGTAGTGCAGGGAGTCTCTAGGACCCTGCAGATCTCTTAATATCTGCATTGTGCCCAGAGGCCTCAGTCATCAGACCAGGTTGAGCAAGATAACCAGAGCCTTAATCCTGCCTGTACAAGATGACCCAGGAGACTGGGTCAGTTGGTTAAAACTTCTCCTAGTCACTCTTTTGTATTTATGCATTGTAACTAAACCTCCCTTTTCTTTGAGTGCTTTTGAAATACTGTATGGGTAACCTTTTGCTCTGATCACTGTGGACTTTGATTTTCAGGAACTGGCTGGACACCAACATGCCCTCAGGTAGTTCAGTTCCTGTGGACGTTACAAGAACACTGCCCAGAGACCCTGTCTCCCCTGGTCCTCTCTGTCGGCTGGGGTACTTAGTGCTCATCAAACAGTGGAAGTATGGGTCCCCCACATCCCAGCTTATCCAGGTGTGGAGAGGTCCTTATCTGGTTGCACTTTCTACCCCAACCACTGTTAAGGTCTCAGGGATACCTACTTGGACCCATCATTCTCGAGTGAAGTCGTGGAAGGACCAAATGAAACTCATTTGGTCCCTACAGAAGAAGTCTCCAAAACCAGAGGCAAATACTCGTGTCCTCCCTGTTCAACCCCTCTCCTGCTGTGGCTCCTTCAGGTAAGTAGTGAAAACTGTTTAAAACTAAGCCGTACATTCGCCCTCTTATGGGAACAGCTGGATTGGCTAGTGGGGTTGCCTGACAAAATAGGCAGTCCTCTGAAATAGGCAGCAAAAGGGGGTACTTGCTTGTTCTTCAAAAAACAGTGTCTCTTTTTTTTTTCGTTAATAAATATGAACAGGTTCAGGACAATGTCAATGCCATTCTAGAGCCTGCCTCCAATCTCCAGATGTAAGATGAGACCTCTAGGCTTTGGTGGATGTCCTTAGTAATTCCCTTGATCACTCTGTTACTTTACATCCTGGGAATTCTAATATTGGGACCAATCCTCATAAATTTTTGAACTAAATTTATTCATCCTGCCTAGAGGCCATTAAGCTACAAATCACTGGCCCTATGTTCTCTACCAGTCCCACTGCCCATCTCCTCTTCGCACCTACAACTACCATCCTCTACCAAGGGCATATACTGAAGTCCTCTGGGGAGGCCCCTGGAGAACTTGCAAGAGGCTACGCTAATAAGAATCGCCACTCCCATTCAGCAGGAAGAGCCAGATGTCTTATCTCCCTAACATTTCCCCACGCCCTAACATTTTAGAGGCCCAAATTATGGGCCTCTAAAATAGAGAGTGGGGAAATGTTAGGGAGATAGGACATCTGGCTCTTCTAGGGATAAAGGTGGGTGCCCTGCCTTGATGCTGCCTTGAGCAACTGCCACACCTGGGACAAAGAGGAACACCTGCTAATTTGCAGAATAATGCCGGGAATCCCCAGCCTATGTCCAGGCAGCCCAGGTACAGCAGGATGTGGAAAATGACCTAGAGTAACCTAAGGCTAATTACCAGGTCACTAACTGTCCATCAACGGTGACATTTGAACTATGAGGAGGGCCCAACTTCAGCAGTATGAAACAGGATCCCAGATCATAACCTGAGCCTTTTGTTACAAAAGGGGCCCCATTTGTCATCTGTAGTGAATGTATCTTGCTGTTACTCTATAAACATTATTTCAATAGATTTCATTTCATGTTCGCCTTGCTTGCAGTGTGTCTCGTCATTCTTTAGTCAAGAGCATACCAAAAACAGAGAGCAGACTGCCACCCACACTTCTACATGTCTCCATAATTTTTTGTCCATATTAGGTTTAGGTTTTCTTTTTTTTTTTTGAGACAGAGCCTCAAGCTGTCACTCTGGGTAGAGTGCCGTGGCATCACAGCTCACAGCAACCTCCAATTCCTGGGCTTAAGCGAGTCTCCTGCTTCCGCCTCCCAAGTAGCTGGGACTACAGGCGCCCGCCACAACGCCCAGCCATTTTTTGGTTGCAGCCACCATTGTTGTTTGGTGGGCCCAGGCTGGATTCAAACCCGCCAGCTCAGGTATACGTGGCTGGCACCTTAGCCTGTTGAGCCACAGGCGCCAAGCCTAGGTTTAGGTTTTCATTTTTAGTATAGGATCTTACTCTGTTACCCAGAGTAGACTGCATTCAGTAGTACCATCATAGCTCATTTAACTTCCAACTCCTGGCCTCAAGCAGTCCTCATGCCTCAGTCTCCCAAATTACTGGAATTACAGGCATGAGACACCATGTTCGGCCTGTTCATATTGTTTTGATTTTACTTTATTTTGAGAGAGAGTCTCACTATGTCACCCTTGGTAAAGTGCTATGGCGTCACAGCTCACAGCATCCTCAAACTCTTGGGCTCAAGTGATTCTCTTCCTCAGCCTCTGAAGTAGCTGGGACTACAGGCGCCTGCCACAATGCCTTGCTATATATATTTTTTTTTTAGTTGTCATTATTGTTTAGCAGGCTGGGCCCAGGTTGGAACCTGCCAGCCCCAGTGGGTGTATGTGGCCTGCACCCTAACCACTGAGGTATGCCTGCCGAGCCTGTTCATATTGTTTTTACTTCTGTACCACAAATCCTGTAATCAATAATCAATTTGTAGATATTGTTTCAACTAATATGGAATGTATGTCAAGGCTGGGTACAGTGGCTCATGCCTATAATCCTGGCATTTTGGAATGCCAAGGCAGGATTGCTTGAGTCTAGAAATTTGAAATCAGCCTGGGCAACATAATGATGCTCCTTCTCTACAAAATATAAGAACAATCAGCTGAGCATGGTGGCAGGCACCTGTAGTTCCAGCCACTCTGGAGGCTCAGATGGAGAATCGCTTAAGCTCAAGGAGTTTGAGGCTGTACTTCAGCCTAGTGACACAGCAAGCCCCATCTGAAAATTAAAATTAAATTATATATAATTTTGTTTTCATATGTGTGTATACACCTATATATCTATATATATATATATAGATATATATATATATCTCAGTCTACTCTCTCCTGAGTTCCTGACCATAATTTTTAATATCCTGTTATCTTGATGATCCAGAGGGCTCACCGAATTTTTCCAGACATGAGTTTTGGAAATCAATTAGAGAGCTTTTGTACTAGTCTAAGCAAAAACCAAGGAGAACAAAAACTAAGGTAGCAAGAGTGGAGAGTTGAAATAGCATTTAAGAGACATTTCCAAAATAAACTGGGAAGGATTAATGACCAAATGGAATAGGGGTGGAGATATGTGTTGCAAGTAACGATGAAACTAATGTTTGTAGTCCGGGAGTCTAAGTGGATGAGAGAGCCACCAGGTAAAAAAAGAACATTACAGATAGATGATAAATGTATTTACATAACACCTTGAGGCTGCGGTCAGCTTTGTTTAAAGAGCAAAAGGAAAGTGGATCCTGCCAGTGGATGCCCTCTCCACTTTTTTACAATGGACTTATTTGCAGGAATGAGCTTGAAACCTTGAGCACATTCTTTCTTGAGATACTGTTAACACTTAATGTAGGGCCACTGATTCTATGACCGGACTTGAGCAAGTCATTATTCATTTCTGTATGACTTAATCCTCCCATCTATAAAAGGGGGACAACAGGAAATTTAGAATGAAGATTGAGTTTACACGCAGATCTCAAAGGAGCAAGGGTAGGGATTTTAGCAAGTTGTATGAGCGCCAGACATTGCGGCTCCCTGCGCCGCTCGGTGACCCCGGGAGTGGGCCGGAGGTACTACCTTGTATTTCCTAGTAACCGGCCGCTCAGGATTCGTCTGGTCCAAGGGTGCAGCTTTAGTTTGCTCCGCTACGGGGCGCGCGTCAGCTGGCCTCTGTGGGATCAGCTGAGTGTGAAGCTAAGGCTTGGAAAGAGCTGTCAGGTCTCCTAGGAAACCACACATCAACTTCCGGTTTGAGGAACAGTTCTGGTTGGCCAGAGGCCACATTTCTGCCTTGAAACTGGCGCAGGCGCAGTGAGAGCGGGACGGCGCTTGCCAGCTGCGTGCTGCCCCAGGCGCGCGCTCAAAGATCGACCTCCCGGCCCTGACTCGGGGCTTTCCCCGGGGAGGAGGCGCCGGGAGGGACAGTCGCTCTGAAGGGGCGGGGCAGGGCTCTCCTCGAAGGTCCGGCGGTGCTGCTAAGACCGGCGGCTGTACGACCGCTTCTCCGGTTCGCCGAGCTGGAGTTGGAACTGGACGTCCATGGGGCCACTGCCCCGGCTGCGGGGCAGCGGCTCCTCCAGACCGAGCCCCCGGCGGAGAATGAGCCGGAGGCAGTGGCGATCTCCCGGCAAAGCGACCGCGCCGGGTGGATGCTGCGTTGGTTCACCACCGGGATCTTGTTTGCGTCCTTCCTGGGGCTGGTGAGAGTCTGGGCTGCAAGCCTCCCTGGTCCGGGCGTGAGCAGGCGTCCTGCGGAGAACGTGGCCTTGAGTTCTGCCTCTGTCACTTGCAAACTGTGACTTTGAGCGCGTTACTTAATCCGCCCGGGCCTCAGTTTCGTGTTCTGGAAAATGGGCATGATACTAGTTTTGGAGGGTTATCGGCAACTGCAAAATTAATTTTCCTAATACGTTTTTTTTGGCTTCAGCAAACCGTCTCAGAGGGATGAGGAGATGCAAGAGGATTGCCTGGGTTTTTACCGCTGTTATATGTACCCACTTACTCAACCCTCAAATTATTACACAGAAAAGCTGTATTTCTGGGATTTCCTCTTTCTAGTGGTCTGACCAAATTCGGCCAACTGCTTAATTGTGCAGATAGAGAAAAAGACCCAAGAGGAAACTGACTAACGGATTACCCAACTGGCTAAGTGGTGGAGCCAGGAATATGTCTCTTACTCTTTCCACAATTTATTTAAAACAAACCTTCAGATCCTTAAATGGGTGGGGGTTTTGTTTTTGTTTTGGAGCAAACTGCAGGGCTACAGGCACCGTTTACCAGCCCCCACCTCCGCAGCCCCACAATTCACTATTTCCGGAAATATCCGTTTTATCACTTGATAATTGTGATCCTGGGGAACTGGGAGAGTCCTCTGAAAAAAGTCACTTCAGGTTAGCATCTCAGGAATTCTGAGCCAGGATTGTTTCCTAGAATGTTTTGATTGGGGGCCGGGGATGAAGGATATTGTTACAGAAGCTTGGTGAATATGTGCCAGATCCTGTTGTAAGTCCCGGGAAGGCGTGAACTAGCTTGAGCGGAGCCGGCTCGCTCTTCTCCTTTTAGAACTTGGGCTCCTGTATCCAGGCTGCTTCTCAGTCTTTCCACCGACTTGGGCAGGGAGCACACCCATGCGTTTAGAGCGGAGCAGTGCAATTAGAATTAATTATTCTTTTTTTTTTTTTTTTTTTTTGAGACAGAGCCTCAAGCTGTCACCCTGGATAGAGTGCTGTGGCATCACAGCTCACAGCAACCTCCAACTCCTGGGCTCAAGAGAGTCTCCTGCCTCAGCCTCCCAAGTAGCTGGGACTACAGGCGCCGGCCACAACGCCCGGCCATTTTTTGGTTGCAGCCGTCGTTGTTTGGCTGGCCCGGGCTGGATGCGAACCCGCCAGCTCAGGTGTACGTGGCTGGCGCCTTAGCCCGTTGAGCCACGGGTCGCCGAGCCAGAATTAATTATTCTTGAAATGTAGACTGATTAAAAACATTTTTTTCCTTCATCACTCGATTAATACCCTTGAAAACCAGCCCTAATCCTTAGGTCTTGCTAAACACTACATTGACTTTGAGTACAATTTTATTAAGTCATTGTATACATGTACCTGTACTATTTTCTAAGAAAGCCTTACTGACTGTGGCTGCTTGATGGTTTGAGGTTTTCTTTGAAGAATGTAGATGAGAGAGACGTTTACATTGTTTATCTCCTCCATGTTTTATATGTGTAGTTCAGAGGAAGACCTCATATGCACCTGCAAATATTGCTGTTTAACAAGATCAGAATGGGAATATTTTGATGTATTGATAATTAAAATTTTTAACATCTAAATTTTTACTTGTGCATGTATATTTCACAATATGCAAAACCATTTTAAGAACAGTTTTAATGTTACATTTTAGTGACTGTTAATACAGCCTTGTCTTTTACAGATATTGTTCAAAAAAGAAACAGGATTGTAACAAAAGCTAGATACAGCAGTTCTCAACCTGTGGATTGCGACTTCTTTTGAACAGTGAAAATACATTGCAGCATTAGGAAGGTTGAGAACCACTGAAGATTTTTTTTTTTTTTTTGAGACAGAGTCTCACTCTGTTGCCCTGGGTATAGTGCTGTGGTGTCATGGTACCTCACAGCAACCTCACACGCCTGGGCTCAAGCAATCCTCTTGCCTCAGCTTACCCAGTAGCTGGGACTACAGGCATGCACCACCATGCCAAGCTAGTTTTTCTGTTTTTAGTACAGATGGGATCTTACTCTTGCTGCAGCTGGTCTCAACTCTTGAGCACAAGCAGTCCACCAACTTTGGCCTCCCGGAGTGCTGGGATTACAGACATAAGCCCCCGTGACTGGCCCGAAAAGCTAGAATTGGAGAATTTTTTAAAAATTGAGAGGTGTCAAAACTAGAAAATAGGAGTCTGTTCAGCTAGTAGTAATAGGATTAGTGTGAATTTTTCGTGACTCTGGGGACTTAAAATTTCCTATGTTACATTGTAATCCTGCCCCATACCCCCCTCCCCGAATTTTATAGTAGAAAAAGCTACCACATAGTTAGACATTATTTTAATGATCGTAAGTAAAAGCTTTTGTCTTTTTAAATTTTAGGGAATGAGTGTTGCTATACTGGGACCCACATTTCCAGATTTGGCAATAAATGTGAACCGAAATATCAGTAGTCTTTCTTTCATTTTTGTGGGCCGTGCCTTTGGATATTTGAGTGGCTCTGTGATTGGTGGAGTTTTTTTTGACATGATGAATCACTTTTTACTTTTGGGTAAGTAAATTAAGACTCCTTATGACTGTTTACTAAATTACAGTTCGTCTTTAAATAAGAAAAATTCTTGCCTGCAAAATGATTGACAACTGATAATAGGCTATGTCTTTGTCCTGCTATCCCATGTCAATAACAACCTGACACTGCTCCATCTTACCCTGGAAATAGATGGCAAAGCTTTTAACATACTCTTTCTTGGATAAACCGAAAGATTAATGTGATAAAATTCTTTTGGAAACAGGAATAATTTGTTATTGTTGATAAATTAATGAATAATCTCTCTTATTTCCAAAGTGGCTTGAAAGAATATATTGTATTTGCCTCCCTGCTCCCCAAACTAATTATTTAGTAAGTTTTTACTGCAAACTACTATTGTAATTGCCTTTGATTTCTGCCCTTAAAATTTTTTACCTCATGTCTAAAAATCCCTTTAGGTTCTTAAGTATGACTACTTAAATAATAATTTTTGGTTTGTCTGTTTTGCTATAAAATTTTGCTTTATGGTATAAGTTACAATTAGTAACAGTGCTGGAAATGTATTGAGTTATTATAATTTATATGTTATAGTCTATAAATATTATAAGATTTAAATGAAATAACCACTTGTAGATGCTGAAACTCTCATCTACCAATTTTAATTTGATCTTATTCTGCATTCTTGGAAGATTTTATGATTTTGATGTGATCCATGATATTTTTTTTTAACAATTGACTACAATTATGCTTTATGTATTATTTTAGGCTTCTGAAACAACATATGCTTTTTATGAGAAAACAATTAATAAAACCCAGAAATAACTGTAAACATAATCTCATTCAAATAGGGTTAACTGATAATTGCATATTAGTGCATAATAGCTTTCCATTTGGTTTTCCTCTGACTACATATAATCTTTTGCCCAGCATATGGTATTTGGTGTTTGGTTTGTTTGTTTTGTTTTTATTAAATCATAACTGTGTACACTGATGCATTTATGGGGTTCAGTGTACTGATTCAGTATATAATGTGAAATGCTTACATTGAACTGATTAACACATCCATCACCTCGCTTACTTACGTGTTGTGGTAAGACAATTATACTCTTTTCTTAATAGTTTTGAAATGTAACATTGTGTCATGCACATTAGGTGAGGTGCCCCCAAATTCCTTCCCTCCTCCCGCCTCCCCCTGCTTCCTCCCTGCCCGCCCCTCTGTCTCCTCTTTCCTTCTACTTTCTGGACTACAGTTATGTTTTGCCATTCATATGAGTGTGTAGGTGATTATATATTGATTTCATAGTAGTATTGAGTACATTGGATACTTTTTTCCCCATTCTTGAGATACTTTATTAAGAAGAATATGTTCTAGCTCCATCCAGGTAAACATAAAAGATGTGACGTCTCCATCTTTTTTTATGGCTGCATAGTATTCCATGGTGTAAATATACCACAATTTGTTAATCCAGTCATGGGTCAGTGGGCACTTGGGCTGTTTCCATGTCTTGGCAATTATGAATTGGGCTGCAGTAAACGTTCTGGTGCAAATGTCTTTGGGGTAAAATGATTTCTGATCCTCTGGCTATATACCTAGTAGAGGAATTATAGGATTGAATGGTAGGTTTACTATTAGTTCCTTGAGTATCCTCCAGACTTTTTCCAAAAAGGTCATATTAGCTTGCCTTCCCACCAGCAGAATAGAAGTGTTCCCTTCTCTCCACATCCCTGCCAACATCTGTAGTTTGGGGATTTTCTTTTTTTTTTTTTTTTTTTTTTTTTTAAATACATGTATTTTATTATTCTTCATTACATTATTCCCCCAGTTTGGGGATTTTCTTATGTGCACTACTCTTATTGGAGTTAGATGATATCTCAAAGTGATTTTGATTTGCATTTCTCTGATGATTAAAGATGATGAGCATTTTTTCATGTGTGTGTAGGCCATGAGCCTGTCTTTATCAGAGACATTTCTGTTCAAGTCTCTTGCACACATAGAAATGGATTATTTGGGGGGAAGTACCTGTGGCTCAGTTCGTAGGGTGCCAGCCCCATATACTGAGGGTGGCGGGTTCAAACCTGGCCCTGGCCAAACAAAAAACAAAAAAAGAAAGAAATGGGTTATTTGTTCTTTTCTTATTGATTAGTTTGAGTTCTCTGTGGATTCTGGTTACCAGACCTTTGTCAGAAGCATCTCCTGCAAAAATCTTCTCCCATTCTAAAGGTTGTCTGTTTGCTTTACTTCCTGTGCTCTTGGCTGTGTAAAAGCTTTTTAGTTTGATCAGATCCCAGTAATGTAGTTTTGGTATTGCTTCAGTTGCCCAGGGGGTCATCTTCATAGAGTATTCTCCCAGGCCAATTTCTTTAAGAGTTTCCCCTGAGCTCTCTTCAAGTATCTTTATAGTTTGATGTCTTAGGTTTAAATCTTTTATCCAGTGAGAATCAAATTTGTTAATGGTGAAAGGTGGGGGTCCAGTTTCTGTCTTCTATAGGTCGCCAGCCAGTTCACCCAGCACCATTTGTTAAATAGGAAGTCTTTCCCCCACTGAATGTTTTTGAATGATGTAAGTGGCTGGATTCATCTCTTGGTTCTCTATTCTGTTACATAAATCTACCTCTGTTTTTGTGCCAGAACCATGCTGTTTCGATCACTACAGATTTATAGTATAGCTTGAAGTCTAGTAATGTGCTTCCTGATTTTTTTTGTTTTGTAGAGACAGAGTCTCACTTTATCGCCCTCAGTGGAGTGCCGTGGCATCACACAGCTCACAGCAACCTCCAACTCCTGGGCTTAGACAAATCTCTTACCATAGCCTCCCGAGTAGCTGGGATCACAGGCGCCCGCCACAACACCCAGCTATTTTTTTTGTTGCAGTTTGGCCGGGGCTAGGTTTGAACCCTTCACCCACAGTATATGGGGCTGGCACCTTACTGACTGAGCCACAGGTGCTGCCCTCCTGATTTGTTTTTATTTCTGAGTAATGTCTTGGCTATTTGAGGTTTTTTCTGATTCCATATAAAATTAAGCACTATTTTTTCAAGCTCTTTAAAGTATGACAGTGGTGCTTTAACAGGGATTGCATTAAATCTGTAGATTGCTTTGGGTAGTATGGACATTTTAGTACATTTAGCATGGACATTGATTCTTCCCAGCCATGACCATGGTATGTTTTTCCATTTGTTAACATCTTTAGCTGTCTCTTTTCTCAGAGTTTCATAATTCTCTTTATAAAGACTTTTCACATCCTTTGGTAGGTAAATTCCCAGATATTTCATCTTCTTTGGTGCTGCTGTAAAGGGAATAGAGTCCTTGACTGTATTTTCAGCTTGACTATTGTTACCATATATAAAAGCTACTGATTTGTAAATATTGATTTTGTATCCTGAAATGCTGCTGTATTCCTTAATTACTTCTAAGAGTTTTGTAGTTGAGTCTCTGGGATTTTCCAGGTGTAGGATCATATCATCTGTGAAGAGTGAGAGTTTGATTTCCTCTGACCCTTTTTGGATACCCTTCTCTTGCCTGATTGCAATGCCTAAGACTTCCATTACAATGTTAAATAGCAGGGAGACAATGGTCATCCTTGCCTAGTTCCTGATCTGGGTGGAAATGTTTTCAATTTTACTCCATTCAATATGATACTAGCTGTGGGTTTCCTGTAGATGACCTCTATCAGTTTAAGAAATGTCCCTTCTATGCCTGTTTTCTTAAGTGTTCTGATCACGAAAGGGTGCTGGATATTATCAAAAGCTTTTTCTGCATCAATTGAGAGAATCACAGTCTTTGTTTTTTATTGTATTTATGTGATGTATTATATTTATAGATTTGTGTATGTTGAACCAACCCTGTAACCCTGGAATAAAACCAACTTGATTGGGCAGTGCCAGTGGCTCAAGGAGTAGGGCGCTGGTCCCATATACCAGAGGTGGAGGGTTCAAACCCAGCCCTGGTTAAAAAAAAAAAAAAACGAACTTGATCATGGTGTATAATTTTTTTGATGTGTTATTGAATTCTGTTTGCTAAGATCTTATTGAATATTTTTGCATTGATACTCATTAATTATATCATTCTATAATTTTCTTTCTTTGTTGGATCCTTTTCCGGTTTAGGGATCAGGGTGATATAGTTCCTCTCGAAAGTTTTGATAGAATTTGGATGTGAAGCCATCTGGTCCTGGACTTTTCTTTTTTGGGAGATTTCGTATTGTTGATGCTATTTCAGTGATTGATATAGGACTATTCAAGATTTCAAATTCTTTCTGGTTGAATCTAGGAAGGTGGCCTGCTTCCAGGTATTGGTCCATTTGCTTCAGATTTTCGTATTTCTGGTAATAGACTTTTTTGTAGTAATCATTGAGGATTTTTTTTTTTTAATTTCCAAAGTGTCTATTGTTATTTCTCCTTTATCATTTCTGATAGATGATATTAGAGATTTTATCTTTTCTGTTTCTGGTTAGGTTGGCCAAAGGTTTATCAATTTTATTAATCTTTTCAAAAAACCAACTTTTTGTTTTGTTGATCTTCTGAATGGTTCTTTTATTTCAATTTCATTTAATTCTGCCCTAATTTTGGTTATTTCTTTTCTTCTGCTGGGTTTGGGGTTGGAATGTTCTTCCTTTTCCAGTTGTTTGAGATGATCCATTAAGTCGTTGGCTTCTTCTCTTTCTGTATTCTTGATGAAGGCTTCCAAAGCTATAAATTTCCCTCTTAGGACTGCCTTTGCGGTATCCCACAGGTTTTGATAATTTGTATCTTCATTATCATTTTGTTCCAAAAATTTGGTAATTTTCTTCTTAACCTTGTCTTTGACCCAGCTATCATTCAGCCTAAGATTATTTAATTTCCATGATTTTGTTTGAGTATGAAGATTCCTGTGTCTATTAAGTTCAACTTTTATTCTATGGTGGTTTGAGAAGATAAAAGGAATAATTTCTATTCTTTTAAATTTGCTGAGGTAGGTTTGTGTTCTAAGATATAATTGATTTTGGAGAGTGATACAGGGGCTGATGAGAAGAATGTATATTCAGTTTTATTAGGATGAAATGTTCTGTTGAGGTCTGTTAAGTTCATTTGTTCTAGGGTCAAGTTTAAGTCTGATATTTCTTTGTTTAGTTTCTTCTTGGAGGATCTATCCAAGACTGACAAAGGGGTGTTAAAATCTCCAACTATTGGCTCGGCGCCTGTGGCTCAACAGGCTAAGGTGCCAGCCACGTACACTTGAGCTGGCGGGTTTGAATCCAGCCCAGGCCCGCCAAACAACAATGACGGCTGCAACCAAAAAATGGCCGGGCGTTGTGGCGGGCACCTGTGGTCCCGGCTACTTGGGAGGCGGAGGCCCGAGACTCACTTGAGCCCAGGAATTGGAGGTTGCTGTGAGCTGTGATACCACGGCCCTCTATCCAGGGTGACAGCTTGAGGCTCTGTCTCAAAAAAAATCTCCAACTATTGTAGTGCAGGAAGATATCAAGTTGTTCATCTTCATTTTTGCTTTATAAATTGAGGGCATTCTAGTAGGGTGCATAAATGTTAATTATTGAAATCTCTTCATGTTGGGTATTTCCCTTGACAAATATGTAGTGACCATCCTTATTTTTCTTTATCTTTGTGGCTTTAAAGCCAATTGTGTCTACAGATAAAATTGCAACCCCTGCTTGTTTCTGATTCCCATTTGCCTGCATTACACATATGCATCCCTTCACCCTAAGTCTATTTTTTATCCTTTAAGATAAGATGAGATTCTTGTATGCAGCAGCTATCTGATCTGAGTTTATGTATCCTGTGCCTCTTTAGAGGACAATTTAAACCATTCACATTAATTGAGAGAATTGATAAGCATGGTAGTGTTTGGGTGTCATGTTTTTTGAATGTCCAGTGGAATTTTTTTTTTTTTTTCTTGTCTCACTTTATCACCCTCAGTAGAGTGCAGTGGCATCACACAGCTCACAGCAACCTCCAACTCCTGGGCTTAGGCGATTCTCTTGCTTCAGCCTCCTGAGTAGCTGGGACTACAGGTGCCCGCCACAACACCCGGCTATTTTTCTGTTTTGCAGTTCAGCCGAGGCCCGGTTTGAACCCGCCACCTTCAGTATATGGCCCTGCGCCCTACCCGATGAGCCACAGGCGCCGCCCACGTTGTATGTTTAACTCTTTGAGAAACTGGAAGTCCCTTCTTGATGGGCCTTCTTCCTAGGTTTGCTCTGACAAAGACACAAAGAACTGACACATTGTCCTTATTCCACTAGAACTGGAAAGAAACTGAGGGGGAAAGGACCAGGTTCCAGGAGTCTTCCTGGAAATGAGGAAGGTTATCAAAGAAATTCTAGTCGTCAGAAGAAAGACTGGATGGGAATGGGGAGAGATGAGGGATTGGGGGATGCTGAGAAGATTCAGACCACTAGAAAAGATTTGATTGAGGCAAGAGAAGAACTTAGCAAAAACGGCACTCAGCAGTACAGAGTGAAGGAAAACATGAGCCCGCACATCCCTGGCTGGCACAGCCAGTCCACTGGTGACAGGGAGTGACACAAGAGAGCTAGGAACTTAGTTATTCCTGTAGCAGTGGGGGCAGGGGAGCCAGAACCATTCTTTCATGCTAAGGAGATAGGACATTTTGGGCTTTGCGGAGCCACCAAAAGCTTTGAAACTGAGGCACAATCAGGTGAGAGTTGCTTTAGACAGGTCTCCCTAACCACAGGGTAGGGGCTAGCTTGGAGTCCAGGAAGGAAGGCTGGAAGGCCACCGTCATTCTTAGAGGAAGAACGATGAGGGTGAACCAAGGAAGTGCTGGTAGGGATGGAGAGAGGAGACGAGCCCGAGAGGTCTTGGATCATCAGGTCAGGGAGCCGAGGGCAGAGGATGACATGCCACTCAGGAAAGTGCACACCAGGAAGCAGCGGAGGAGAGAGCTTCCGGGAGAGTCAGAGAGCTCCCGAGCCCTGCACACACTGCCAAGGGGTCTGAGTCAGACGAGAGGTGAGAGGCTGTGGGTCTGGGGGCGGTGTGGAGTGAGGGGCCACATACACACATGTGCCTCCTTTTTCTTCTTTCAGCTTGACAGAAATTTCAAAATCAATTCAGTATGTTTTGACCTCACCATTTTGACCTGGAGGACATTGTGATTCCATGTAAATACATATATATTTTTTTAATTTTGTTTTCTTTTTGAGACAGAGTCTTGCTCTTTCTCCTGGGCTAGAGTCCAGTGGTGCTAACGTGCAGTGGCGTCTTTGCTCACCGCACCCTCAAACTCCTGGGCTCCAGCGATTCTCCTGCCTTGATCCCCTGCCTCAGCTTCCTGAGTAGCTGGGACTTCAGGTGCTTGCCACCATGCCTGTCTAATTTTTCTAGTTTTAGTAGAAATGAGGTCTCACTTTGGCTCTGACTGGTCACAAACTCCTGAGCTCAACTGATCCTCCCAAAGTGCTAAAATTACAAGCATGAGCCACTGCGCCTGGCTGTAGAGATTTTTAATCTGAATTACACCAACATTGATTAATTTTCACAAAGAAATTATTTTCTAGTGTAGTTCCATCAGGCCAGTGATCAGTGAAACCATTTCTTGATGTTTACCCTTATTTTCTCAAGTATCAACTCCTATGTATAAATTTAATATAATAAAGATTTTACTTTTGTTCAAAAATTTTAGTCAGGGCGGCGCCTGTGGCTCATCGAGTAGGGCACCAGCCCCATATACCAAAGGTGGCAGGTTCAAACCCGGCTGGGCCAAACTGCAAAACAGAAAAATAGCTGGGCGTTGTGGCGGGTGCCTGTAGTCCCAGCTACTCAGGAGGCTGAGGCAAGAGAATCGCCTAAGCCCAGGAGTTGGAGGTTGCTGTGAGCTGTGTGACGTCACGGCACTCTACCAAGGGCGATAAAGTGAGACTCTGTTTCTACAAAAAAAAATTTTTTTTAGTCAATTAATAGTTCTATCAGGGGCAGCGCCTGAGGCTCAAGGAGTAGGGCGTGGGCCCCATATACTGGAGGTGGTGTGTTCAAACCCAGCCCTGGCCAAAAACTGCAATTAAAAAATAATAATAAATAATAATAATAATAATAATAGTTCTACCAGGCCCAGCTTTAGACTATGTCAGTTTTGTTTTTGTGTGTATATTTCTACCAAGTCACAATTACCCTAGCTATTGTTACTAGTTTTAAGCATAAACAAAATGATTTTCTTTGGTCAGTTATCATGTGTTATTGCCATTGTCAGTTTAGTTTTATGTAGATTTTGACTAGCAACATTCATGGAAGGGTCAAAAACAACCTGCTTCTTCCCATTATCCCTTCTCTCATCGTCCCCACTGAAGGGCCAGTGTTGAAAGGAAAGGAGGTTTTCTGGGCAGAGGACCCTGTCTGGGGTCTCAACCCTTAGACCCATCTTATCAGCTAATTTAAATCCAGCCTGGAAGGGTTTAATTTTTCCTCCTTTTTAGTTGGCTGAAAACCTAGAGCCTAACTGCCCTCTAGTCTCGATATCCCTCTCTCTTCCTTGACTTGAAAGGGAGGTGTTCCACGGGCCTCTCCCTTCCCTTATCTCACCCCAGGCTTCTCCAAGCTCAGCATCAGCCTAGGGCCATGTTAGCAAGTGTTTCTCATGCCTTTGGGAGCTGGACAGTCTAGGGAAGCTGCTGGAGAATGATGGTCATAGGCGACAGATAGGAAAGGCTTTGAGAGGCCTGGGACTAAATTTAGTTTCAAGATATAAATTCCCCAGAAACTTGGAAATCACCAGCATTTACCCTTTTGAACACTGTTTATAAATCTTAAAATCTCTTTATAAGTTTAAAAGTTGATTTGCTTGAGATATTACCATGTGTTGTGTTTGTTCTGTTTAGAAAACTGTGAAAGCCTAGAGGGTAAGTTGGGGGTACATATGGGACAACTTTCTGGATTCTGCATAAAGGCTGGGAGATGGAAATGTTAAAGTCCTCAGGAGAGAAAAATAACCTCCCAGAGTTTTTCTGATTTCAAATTTCTAGTCGTCAGTTTCACTTCAGGACCATCCACACCCACAATCTCCATAGCCCACCAAAATGTTGGGGGAGCCATGCAGCCCCCCATCTTGAGCTCTGCACTATGTTCCATGCCTAGACAGGCATGTCTTCAAAGCTAGCACAGCACCTTGTGCTCAGGACAGCTCTGTCGCAGTGAATCAGTCATTTGGTTTCTTCCGCTCCCCTGAATAAGCTCAGAGGGTTTAAGTAGGAGTGCGGGACCAAGTGGGTGACACTGAGGGTTAGAGAAGCGTCACAAAGAATTCGGAAGGATCTAATCAGTCTTAAAAACTCAGGCTGAAAAGAAATTTTCTGTAAGAGAAAGAAGTTCCAGTAGTGAAATAAGATAAAACAAAAATGAAAAACAGCCGGGCGTTGTAGCAAGTGCCTGTAGTCCCAGCTACTTGGGAGACTGAGGCAAGAGAATTGCTTGAGCCCAGGAATTGGAGGTTGCTGTGAGCTGTGATGCCACGGCACTCTACCCAGGGTGACAGCTTGAGGCTCTGTCTCAAAAAAAAAAATGACTTCGGCTCGGCACCTGTGGCTCAGTGGGCTAAGGCACCAGCTATGTACACCAGAGCTGGCGGGTTCAAATCCAGCTGGGGCCTGCCAAACAATGACGGCTGCAACCAAAAAATGGCCAGGCGTTGTGGCAGGCGCCTGCAGTCCCAACTACTTGGGAGGCAGAGGCAAGAGACTCGCTTGAGCCCAGGAATTGAAATGACTTCAAGATCCAGTAAGATTAACCCACATCACAAAATTCCAAAATCAGAGATGTTGGCGTGGATGTGGAGAAAAGGGAACACTTCTACATTGCTAGTGGGAATGCACACTAATACGTTCCTTTTGGAAAGATGTTTAGAGAACACTTAGGGATCTAAAAATAGACCTACCATTCGATCCTACAATTCCTCTACTAGGTGTATATTCAGAAGACCAAAAATCACATTATAACAAAGACTTTTGTACCAGAATGTTTATTGCAGCCGAATTCATAATTGCTAAGTCATGGAAGAAGCCCAAGTGCCCATCGACCCACGAATAGATTAATAAATTGTGGTATGTGTACACCATGGAATATTATACAGCCTTAAAAAAGATGGAGACTTTACCTCTTTCATGTTTACATGGATGGAGCTGGAACATATTCTTCTTAGCAAAGTATCTCAAGAATGGAAGAGGATGGCTCGGCGCCTGTGGCTCAACGAGCTAAGGCCAGCCACGTACACCGGGTTCGAATCCAGCCCCGGCCCGCCAAACAATGACAGCTGCAACCAAAAAATGGCCATGCGTTGTGGCAGGGGCCTGTAGTCCCAGCTCTTTGGGAGGCAGAGGCAGGAGACTGGCTTGAGCCCAGGAATTGGAGGTTGCTGTGAGCTGCAATGCCACGGCACTCTATCCAGGATGATAGCTTGAGGCTCTGTCTCAAAAAAAAAAAAAAAAAGTGGAAGAGGGCAGCCGCCTGTGGCTCAAAGGAGTAGGGCGCCAGCCCCATATGCCAGAGGTGGAGGGTTCAAACCCAGCCCCAGCAAAAAAAAAAAAAGAATGGAAGAAAAAGTATCCAATGTACTCAGCCCTACTATGAAACCAATCTATAGCCTTCATATGAAAGCCATAATCCAATTATAGCCCAAGAATATGGGGAAAGGGGAGAGGGAGTGAGAGGAGGGGAGGATGGGTGGAGGGAGGGTAATTGGTGGGACCACACCTACGGTGCATCTTACAAGAGTACATGTGAAATTTACTAAATGTAGAATATAAATGTCTTTACACAATAACTAAGAAAATGCCATGAAGGCTATGTTAACTAGTTTGATGAAAATATTTCAAATGGTATGTAAAACCAGCACATTGTACCCCATGATTGCATTAAAGCACACAGCTATGATTTAATTAAAAATATATATATTTTACAATAGGAATAAAAAAAATTAAGAATCCAGGGGGGGAAAAAATGACTTCAAGGAAAAGAAAAAAAGAAACCTAAAGGTCCAAGCTGGTCAATGAGGAACGTGAAATGAGTCTACAGAGCTATTGAGCTCTGCCCAGGCAGAGGAAGAAGAGGCTGTTGGAAGCCAGTACTCCCAAGTGGCGTCCAAGTCTATGGACATTATCCTCCCTCACTGGTTCACGGTGCAGAGTCAGGGAGGAGAAAAGGGGCAGGTGCCTCTTCTAGGAGTGCTGTGGTGAGTGGTCATGCCAAGGGGAATAGAGTGCAAGGCACTTACCACCCACAAAGTGGTACCTGAACCTAGGGAGGCTTGAAGGAGTGGAGTCACCAGGGAGCAAGCAGTGGGAGGGGCTCATTTGCAGGGCAAGGCTGCATCTTGCACAAGAAGGCTCTGACACAGTACATGTAGTCCAAAGGAATTCTTGTCAAACGAAGGAATGCCAACTGTGGGCCCAAGTGGTCTGAACTGGGCCCATTGCTTACTGTGCAGCCCCTTCACACATCAGGGCTCCAGGGACAGGCCTTTGTTATCTGCTCTGCAGCAGCCATAGAAGAGGCCCACATGTGCAGTCCACGTGTGCAGCCCACATATGCCTTACCCTTCCCTGCCAAATGTAGGAGATGGCCGCAAGAAACTGAAACTTGCATCAGCTGCACACAAAACTAAGTATGGTAGAAGCTCCCGGAAGGGTTTAGAGGCTGGTGGACTGCCGTTTCCCTCAAGCCCAGGCTGTTAGGCCCTTGGGGAACAAGGTATTTTTCATAGGTGGTGTTGTCTGAGGGTCATTTTGTTTGAGTCTATTCCTTATTCATTGATGTGGTTGGAAGTGGACAGATGCAAGTATTTTTATAAGCTTTGAATTGAGTGTACTATTAACCAGCTGTAATTTAATTTATTAATCCTTTTCCTGGGAAGTGTATCTCTAATGAATAAGAAGGGTATTCTTTTAACTCATAGGAAATGTTTGTTTTCATTCATATTGGCTGCATCCTTTTTTTAAATTAAGGGAAAAATGTATTTACCCAGTGATTTGAGGTAGGCCCACATTTTTATAGTTTTTTTAACTTTATTTTTTTACGTTCATATAACTTTTTAGTACAATATATTGTTATAATTATTGTATTTCATTAGTTATTATTGTTAATCTCTTAGTGTGTCTAATTTATAAATTAAATTTTATCACAGATATGTACATATAGGAAAACATAATGTATGTAGGGTTTGGTATTATCTGAGGTTTCAGACATCCACTGAGGGTTTTGGAAAATAAAATATCCCCTGAGGATAAGTGGGGAGTATTACTGTATGCTAAACAGAAATATATATACAATAATGAGAAATACTAATGGGGCAAATCCAAATATATATGAAGATGATCTTCTGAATTCATGTTTCATCTGGCATCAAAAACCACCAACCTTTTAGTTCTTTCCTTGTCCATTATTCTGTATCCACATTCTCTGCATCTGATTAGATCCCTGGATTTTATTTCATTTTCTGTGTGACATTGTCCACAGATATATATCACTGGCTGCTGCTTTGGGGGGTTGAACGTCCTTTTGGGTGTCCACTGTAGTCCAGCACACGAATTTCCAATCTGACTATATCCTACCCACGCAGCACCTCAAACCGTCCCACTCTGCGCTTCTCCTGTTTGAACTTTAAAAATAAAGCTTTTTAGGCTCGGTGCCTGTGGCTGAATGGGCTAAGGCGCCAGCCACGTACACCTGAGCTGGCAAGTTCGAATCCAGCCCCGGCCCACCAAACAACAATGACGGCTGCAATCAAAAAATGGCCGGGCATTGTGGCGGGCGCCTGTAGTCCCAGCTACTTGGGAGGCGGAAGCAAGAGACTTGCTTAAGCCCAAGAATTGGAGGTTGCTGTGAGCTGTGACGCCATGGTACTCTATCCAGGGTGACAGCTTGAGGCTTTGTCTCAAAAAAAAAAAAATTATACCAGAAAAAAATAAGGATGGAACAATGAATCTTGAAACTTGATAGAAGCTTTTTTCAAAAACCATGAGTACATTACAATACACTGAAAACAAAGAGAGTTAAGCACAAACCAGTCGATCTCCCCACATACCTGCTACCCATGTCCCTCAATCATCTTCTTATTATTTTTTAAGGATTTTTTTTTATTCCATGCAATAAAATTTTATTGTGTAACGTTCCATTCTGTAATATAGAATTTAGTAATATTTCATTCCATTCCATTCAATAAGCATTTTTTATTACACTAATATTTATAAAGTTTTCCATTGGAAAAATTAAAGGCAAAAATTAAA
>CAUYRH010106582.1:0-10267 GCA_963574655.1 Perodicticus potto
TTCATAATTGCTAAGTCATGGAAGAAGCCCAAGTGGCCATCAACCCACGAATGAATTAATAAACTGTGTACATGTACACCATGGAATACTATGCAGCCTTAAAGAAAGATGGAGACTTTACCTCTTTCATGTTTACATGGATGGAACTGGAACATATTCTTCTTAGCAAAGTATCTCAAGAATGGAAGAAAAAGTATCCAATCTACTCAGCCCTACTATGAAGCTAATTTAAAGGTTTCATATGAAGGCTATAACCCAACTATAGCACAAGAATATGGGAAGGGAGGGGTGGGGGAAGTGGGGGGGGAGGGAGGGTAATTGGTGGGGCCACACCTATGGTGCATCTTAGAAGGGTACAGGCGAAACTTACTAAATGCAGAATACAAATGTCTTCATACAATAACTAAGAAAATGCCATAAAGGCTATGTTAAACAGTTTGATGAAAACATTTCAGATTGTATATGAAACCAGCACATTGTACCCCTTGACTACACTAATGTACACAGCTATGATTTAATAAAAAACAAAGAAAATATTAAATAACAGAGAAAGAATTCCAAATATAGATTTTGAGAAAGCACAAGGTTATCTGAGAAAAAATTAAAAACCAATTCAAAGAAGCCAGAAAACCAATTCAGATAATGAACAAAATTTCACTGAGGAGACCAATATGTCAAAAACAAACAAACAAACAAACAAACAAACAAAAAAAAAACACTTCTTGAAATGAAGATTTTATTTAAGGAAACACGAAGCATAGTAGAAAGTTTGTGAGGGAGAGTCTCTACTCTAAAAATAGAGTAGACTAGGGCAAAGAAAGAATCGCAGAACTTGAAGACAACTATTTTGAATTATAACAGTCAATCAAAAATGATAAACAGAGAATTCAGAGGAATAAACCTCCTATAAGATATTTGGGAGTATGCAAAACACTCAAATATAAGAATCATAGAAAGTGAAAAAGACAATTCATGAGGGCTGGAAAACCTGCTTCAGGGGATAATTGAGGAAAACTTCCCTGGTCTAGCTAGAACTGTAGACATCCAGGTACAGGAAGTTCAATAAACATCTAGGAGATTCATCATAATGGGGCAATCACCAAGACACATAGTCAGCAGATTGGCTAAAGTCAAAACAAAGAAGAAACTCCTGTGAGCTATAAGATGAAAACAGCAAGTAAATTCTAAAGGAAAATGCATCAAGCTAACTGCCAACTTCTCCACTGAAACCTTATAAAACAGAAAGAATTGGGGCCCCATCTTCAATCTTCTTAAACAGAACAACTTCCAACCTAAAATTCTTGTATCTTGCAACACTAAGTTTCATAAATGAAGGAATAGAAAGAGTTTTCCAGTACAGACACTAAAGGAATTTGTCAAGACCAACCTGCCCTGCAGGAAATACTCAGAATTGTACTGCATGTGGATTAGCATAACCATTACCCCTTCAGTGTAAAATTACCCAAAAACTGAAACTCAGAGCTCAAATAAAGCAACTGTACAAGAGATAAAACAAAGCAATGAGGTAGTAACCAACAAGATAAACAGAACAGCCTCTCACATCATCAATTCTATTAATTAATGTAAATGGTTTCAATTTCTCATTCAAAAGACATAGGCTGGGTGAATGAATAAAAAATACAAATCTGCTATCTAACCTATCTCACCCATAAGAAATCTTTGAGACTCAAGGTCAAGGAATGGAAAAAAATATTTCATACAAATGGAAAAGAAAAGAAATCAGGTATAGCCACTCTCAAATTAGATAAAATTGACTTTAAATCAAGCAGGGCATGGTAACTCATGCCTGTAATCCTAGCACTCTGGGAAGCCAAGGTAGGAAGATCCCTTTAACTCAAGAATTCAAGACCCACTGGAGCATGTGGGACTTTCTGCTAAAAGTAAAAAAAAAAAAACAAAAACAAAAAAATTCCTGGGTATTATGGCAGACACTTGTACTCCCAACTATGCAGGAGGCTAAGCAGGAAGGATCACTTAAATCCAGGAGTTTGAGGTTACTGTAAGCTAGGCAGATGTCATGGCATTCTAGTCTGGGCAAAAGAGTTAGACTCTGTCTCAAAAAAAAAAAAAATTGACTTTAAATAAATAATAGTAAAGAGAGATAGTTATGTTAAAATGGTAAAAGCAACCATTTAATAAAAAGCATAACAATCCTAGATATTTATGCACTTAAGACAGGACTATTCAAATTCATACAGCAAATCCTACTCTAATAGATCCAAGTAGAGAGATAAACAGCAATGTTGAAATTGCCAAGAAAATCAATACCCAATGACAGAACTGGACAGATCAGCCAAGAAGAAGATAAATAAAGAAAACACTGGATGTAAATTTGATTATAGATTAATTAGACCTAACAAAAGTTTAAAAAATATTCTATGCCCACATTACTGAGTATACAATCTACTCATCAGCACATGGAATATTCTCCAAGATTGATCATAATTTAGGCCACAAAATGGAATTGAAATCATACTGCACATTTTCTCAGGCCATGTGTAATAAAATCAGTAATCAACACCAGAGGAAACACCCGATTCTATACAAAGTCATGGAAATTAAATAAGCAACAATTTGTTGCTTATTGGATTATTGGATCAATGATGAAATTAAGTGATTATTCGATAAATGATAAAATTAAGGTAGACATAAAAAAATTGCTTGAATCTAATAACAAAGAGAACACAAACTATCAAAATCTATGGGATACAACAAAAGCATTCCTGTGGGACAAATTCATAGCCTTAAATGCCTACAACAAAAAGACAGAAAAATTACAAATTAACAATCTAATGACAGCGCTCAAGAAACCCGAAAAGAAAAAGAAAACCAAGTCTACATCAAGCATAAGACAAGAAATAACTAAGTAATAGTGAACTAAACAAAATTGAAAAAACAATTATACAGAAGATCAGCAAAACAAAAAGTTGGTTTTTTGAAAAGATAAACAAAATTGTTAGACTACTTGTTAAACAAGAACAGAAGAGAGAAGACTCAAATAAGCTCAATTAGAAATGGAAAAGGTGACATTACAACTGATATCACAGAAATACAAAATATCATCTGTGAATATTATGAAAATCTATGCACATAAGAAAACAGAGAAAATGGACAAATTTATGGAAACATGCAATGTCCAATCAATACCAACAAAGAAAATCAAGTGCCTGGGAATATGCTTATGGAAGGGAAATATCTCTATACTAATGGAGGTGAAATATCTCAATAAAGAGAGCTACAAATTTTGAGAAAAGAAATTTCAAATGACATAAATCAGTGGAAAAAATATGTCATGCTCATGGATCAGTAGAATTATTGCTATTAAAATGTCCATACTACCCAAAGTTATTTACAGATTCAATGAAATCCCATTGAAATATCAAGATCATATGTCACAGATCTAGAAAAAATAATCATATGATTCATGTGAAATCAGAAAAAAACACAAATAGCCACAGAAATCTTAAGCAAAAGGAACAATTCTACATCTTATTATCATACTTCAAACTACACTACAAGGCCATAGTAACTAAAACAGCATGGTATTAGCAAAAAAAATAGAAACATAGATCAGGGAAAAGAACAGAAAACCCAGATATAAAGCAGCCAACTGATCTTGATAAAGCAGACAAGATATTCATCCAAAAAAAAAAAAGTAATAATCACAGTCTACCAAAAACTCAAACAAATCAGCAAGAAAAAAATCATGCTACCCCATTGCAAACTGGTTCTTTGAATACTAGCTGAATTACAGACAAACTTATAACACTAGCTGAGTGAGAGACAGTCATATAACCATGACTTTAGCATTATAAATGTGATCCACCGTGTAGCAAAATTATTTGTACCCTGTAAATAATTTTAAATGAGTAAATACACAGTAAATTAAAAAATCACAAGCAGAGGTACGGCTTGGATTGAGTTGGGAATACATGTCAGCAATGTCATACTATTGTCTAGTAATTAAACTATAAACTAACACATCACACTCAGTGACATGTTACTAAAGAAGAAGTATAACATTGTGCAAATGAAACAAATAGCCAGAAGTACATCAAACCTCATAGTAAAGAGAATAATGAAAGCAAATGACCTGGGATTTACTTTTCAAATTCAAGCAGAAGAATCTTGCATTGACTAAAAAGCAAAATATCAAATAAGCAAGCAAAGACATAGATTTAACTTCTAGATAGTGTTTTGTTGTCAGAAAAATGTCTCCTCTTCTCTTTTTTTAAGTTCTTCACTATTATTCTACTCTTTTAAAGGATAAAAAACACAGTTCCTTGACTTGGCTTCCACTCTCCTTATGTTCAGAGTTGCCCACTTCCCCATGGGATTTTGTGCTTCTTAATTTTCTCTTCCAGGAAAACTGATCTTGTCCCTCTTCTGCTAGTGAATATCTATCAATACTTCAGATCTCAGATCAAATGGAATTTCCTCAGGAATATCTTGTCTAATTTCATGCAGGAAAAATTCATCCCTCCATTGTGGACTTTTACAACATTGTGAGTGTCTCTTTTATAGGATCTGAGACAGTTGCAGTTGAGTATTTGTTGTTCAGTTTATTAGATAAATGTTTTTTTATCACTAGGTTTCAAGTTCCATGAGACTAGGACACTATCTGTTTTTTACACGCTGTTATATTACTCTTTCATAGCTTGTGCATGACACATTGTATTTAGTTTGAATAAATAAATGTTCAAAAATAAATGAAACAGGATCATTTTGGAGAAAAAAATACAGCTCATTGCTTTGTGAGGAATGGTGCTTGTACACTGTCAAGACAGAATCCATTTTCTTCCTCACTCACTGATGAATCTCCAGCGTCTTCCTATTTACTTGATACCTAGACTTGCAAGATACTGACTGAATGGATAAATGTTTCTTAAGTTGCATGTTAGCTATAGCTGTTTACTGTATTTCAAATGTCTTAGATATAACTCCAAAAGTGTGAGGAGAAAAAGAAAAAAATAGATAAATCAGACTTCATCAAAATTAAAATTTTGTGGCTTCCCAGGTCCTCATCCAGAAAGTGAAAAGACAAACCACAAAATGGAGGAAATCTTCACAAATCACAGGTCTGAGAAAGGATTTGTATCCAGAATATATTAATTACCCTTATTTAACAACAAACAGGCAAATTAACCAAGTAAAACAGATGAGATATTTGAATAAGCATTTCTCCAGAGGACATGTAAAATGGCTGAATAAGTGAATGAAAACACGTTCAATTTCACGGGTTATTAGAAAAATCAAATCAAGTGCACAATGAGATATTCCCTCATATTCACAGATGATCAAAATAAAAAAGAATGGCAATAATTAATGTTGATGAGGATGTGGAGAAGTTGAACCCCTCATACATTGCTGGAGGAATTGTAGAAGCGTGCAGTCACCTAGGAAAACAGTGTGGTAGTTTTTTAAAATGAAAAACTTATAGAGTTACCATAAAACCTAATGACTCCAATTCTAGGTATAAATATTGTATACTCCAGAGAACTGAAAACATACAGCCACGTGAAAATTTGTACACTAGTGTTTATATGAACACTATTTATAATAGAAAAAAAGCAGAAACTACCTGAATACTTGACAACTGGTAAGTGGATAAACAAAATATGGTATATTCATATAATTGAATATTTTTCAACAATAAAAAGGGAGTCTTTATATGTGCTACAATATGGGTGATCTTTAAAAATGTCACATGTTAGGTGAAAAAAGCCAGACACAGAGGTTCCCTTTTGACCGATTAGTTTTATGTAATACATCTGGAAAAGGTAACTCCACAAAGACAGAAAGGAGGTTTGGTTGGCAGGGGCTCAAGGAGGGAGGAATGGAAAGCGAATGTTTTCCACTCTGTGCTGGGTACAGAGTTTCCTCCTGGAATGGCGGAGAGGGTCTAAATTTAGAATGATGCTTGTTGCAAATCTCTGTGAATACACCAAAAGACATCAAATTATACAACTTAAAAAGACAGACTAATCTCAACAAAGCTATTAATTACAACAAGAACAGAAAAAACACCTAAAAATTATAAGAACTTATACCTGTATTAATTAAGTTAAATAATGTAACATCCTAAGATTAGCTGGAACTGATATGAAGAATGCTATGATTTAATACAGACTATTTTTTAAAACCTTGAATTTATACAAAAAGTAATTTTTAGATCATTTTTGCTCAATATCTTTACATTTACTCCTGACAAAATGAGCCGTTTAGGGCAATGATCACCACATGTGAATATAAATTACAATCACATAAGATGCTAACATTTAAATATTTTAATAATGAAATATTTCAAATGTGCATTCAAAAGAGCTTATGTATATATTTAATTCAGATATGTGTTTATCTGTGTTATGGATTTATTACTTTATGTTTGGTCTAAGAAATTTTGTGATAAATGGATGCTGACCTTCAAGTGCTTTTTTCCTACTCTATTACTATTATCATAAATTTATTTTCCTTTAACCTATTCACATACATTTCATTAATTGGTTTCCTAAGAGTAAGCCACTCTTACATTCAAATTAAAGATTAACCACACATATCTGTGAACCATGGCATTAGTGTTTGCTTTTTTAAATACACTGCTGGTGGGTGTCTGAACATGTGTCAAGGGTGGGGGCCACATACTGTATCTCTACTCAGGCACCATCCAGACTCTTTAGAAATAGCTTTATTCATGCTTATTAAATGGTATGAGCCCATCTTAACCAGAAAAAATAAATAAATTTTTTTTATGTGTGTGTGTTTTGGGAGTCATAGAAATAGGATAAATTCTAGTACCAAACCACATGAATCTGTGGTTAAAAATTATAAGTTGAAGATAATAACTAAGTTCACTTTTCCCTCTTTGGATAGAGTTTTTTTCCAGGCTTACTCATAGATGGCATCATCCTGCTTCTGTATCCAATTTATATTCAATCTTTAGATCCTGTGATTTTCTAGAACTTAGACGGAAGTTTCCTGGGTAAAATCTGGCTCATTACTGAAACACTGCTCTGGAGTCACAGTTCTTCATTGTTTTAGGCTTTTAGAAGAATGTACTTGCAGATAAATTCAGCCATTCATTAGAGCTTTGTTTGCTAGTTTGTTCTATTACCCACATTTGTGATGTCTTTATTCCTAGCTCTTTTATGTTACATATTCAGATTAAATATGTTTGAGAAAAATTCATGGACATTTCCATTTTTTTTTCAGTCTTTATACAATATTGAGACCCAAATTCCCCAAATCTGCTGCACTGGATACTATTTCCGTAAGATACTCAAATAATACAGAGTTTCATGATCAAATAAATCTGTGAAATGTTGCATATTATGGCCCAATTTTGAAGATTTACAGTGAATATTTGCACAGTAAAAATCATGAGAATTCATGCCATAAATATCATCATTTTATGTGGCTTAATATTTTTCTTAAAGCCTACTAAAATCTGAAAAAAATAGTGTTTTATAGAATAGTTTTCTCATTTTGCAAGTGAGAAAACATCTTAAAAGAGGCTTATTGATGAGAGATACAATGAGGTCAGAGTTAGAAGGAGGAAAAAGGGCATGCCTGTAGTTCATTTCTCTCATCCCACACTGCACTTACCTTATTGCAAGAGAGTGAATAAGGACACTAAAGAAATGGTTATACAGATGACATAAGTATGCATATTTTTATAATTAGTAAGAGGATCAAGAAGTTTCAGCATCTAAAAGACTTTGCAATGCCTTTCTGAGATACCTGGACATTCCAGGGGAAGGATGAAAACATTATGTTTTGGAAAGGTAGCATAGAAAAATCAAGTATTCACCACAAGCAATGGAAATGACCAAAGTATGTCCTTTTCTCTTACTTCTTATTTTGACCAATTGACTCATTATTAGCTACTTGCTGAGCAGGTATTTGAAAAGACACAAATGACCTCTATCTTAATGGATTCTTCAATGTGGAATTAATGTTCAAAGACATTTACTTTCTGTACAGCATGAGACTACTTTCTTTCTTTCATTCCTTTAAATCCTCTACTTATAAGCATTAAGGAATTGATTGCCTTAATCCTACAAAGACAGAAAATTTAAAGCAAAAAAAAAAAAAAAAAAGTAATCCATTCCATCATATTATAGAAATCTTTAAAATGTCAGTCTACCATGACAAACACATTGGCTGCTTTACCTTGATGTCTTGCCATTCCACAACACATTTTTTATTTGTTTTTCACTTATACAAGGTTGGACAGTTAAGTTCACAAATTTGTCCTAGAAAAAGTGCTACATATCTCATTACTGAATATCACTGCAGTCCCCTTTGGAAAGTTGTGCACTGATGCCAGTGCTTAGCCCACTCTTCAAAGCAATTTTGGAACTCTTCCTCTGGAATGACTATTAGAGCTGTCATTGTATGAGGTCTGAAAATTGAGTTCAGGAACTCATCCTAGAACAAGCACTTTGGACTAGGTGCTGGTGTCAACGCATAGTTTCCCAAGGGGAGTACTTCAAAGGTAGCTGTAGTGATATTCAGCAATGAATGTAATGTAATTATATATGCACTTTCTCTAGGATGAGTTGCAGACTGAATGGCTAGACCTCATATTATTTAAACATTCTCTCTTAATTAAAAAAAATCTGTATTCACTCCTTTTCTGTGCCATAGGAATCTTTCGACACATGCACTCTCATATGAAGTCCCTCCAGAAAGCTTAGGTGAAGTGGATGTATATGATTTGCACCTTAATTTTGTTAGGCATTCCCTCACACATTTACTCCCAATTCATGGAAACACCTTCACAAAAATTTTCAGACTCAGCACAAACACTCTAAAAAATTGCAGAAACAACTGAGAAACCTGAAGTTCTGTCCATACTTTCCCTTTCCCCTCAAGCTTCATTCTCTCTTAGTTCTGTGTAAAATGGTAGAAAGTACTGTTTCTCAGCCGTGACTATGTCAGCCTTTGCTGTAGTCTATTTTCTGCTCTTACCCGGCTGTCCTGAGCCAATCCTTGGGTATCCAAAACCACGAAACCCTAGGACTTAACTCTTTTCTACAAAGGTCAATTCTAAACCCACAGATAGCTGTGTAACTCAGCACTACAATGATTCCTAAAGTCCATTAATTCAGGAAGCAATTATGTGTATCTGACTTAAGAGATTTGAGGGAAATCTGAAATAAATATGAGCCACTTGCTTATTCCTCTAGTTTGACCTTCCAACAGCCTTTGGGAAAACTTTATTTTAAAGTTATGAAGATTTTTCTCACCCTAGTCCATAACCCTCCACTTTTCCATCCTTTTACCAGAGAAATCCCTGATTTAAATAATCCGTGGGTTGGTTTCAGAAAAGTTAGAATTATTCTGGCTAGAGCAATGCTAGTGCTGGAAAGACTTCAGCAAAACAGCAACAATGGCCTCAATCATTTCAAGTCCTCGATTTTTAAAATGTCCACGTTTCTCCAACCCCAGATTTTTGTCTTTTGTTAAATTTTGGAAATTAGGCACTCACAAAAGTATGAGCACTAAGACATTTATGAACAATCTGGTGCAAATATCTTTATTACCAAATGATTTTTGGTCCTTTGGATATACACCTAGAAGAGGAACTGCAGGGTCAAACAGCAGGTCTACATTTAGATCCCTGAGTGCTCTCCAAACTTCCTTCCAAAAGGAACGTACTAGCTTTCATTCCCACCAGCAGTACAGAAGTGTTCCCTTTTCTCCACATCCATGTCAACATCTGTAGTTTTGGGATTTTGTGATGTGGGCTACTTTTACTGGCACTAGATGGTATCTCAGAGTGGTTTTGACTTGCCTTTTTCTGATGATTAAAGATGAGGAACATTTTTTCATGTGTCTGTAGACCAGGCGCCTGTCTTCTTCAGAGAAGCTTCTGTTCATGTCTCTTGTCCACAATGAAATGGGATCACTTGTTCTTTTCTTAGTAATACATTTGAGTGCTCTGTGGATTCTGGTTATTAGACCTTTGTCGGAGATACAACTTGCAAAAATCCTCTCCCATTCTGAGGGCTGTCTATTTGCTTTACTTAGTATGTTCTTGGCAGTGCAGATGCTTTTTAATTTGATCAGATCCCAGTAATGTATTTTATTTATTTATTTTTTTTATTTGAAATACAACTTTATTCTGATTCTAAACGAAAAGGAATGGGAATGACAATGACAAACAAGATTTCACCACTGGATATTGTGATGTGACTGTAGCAGTCTTATATCTGAAACTCAAGAAGGAATTGACTGCGTTCCA
>CAUYRH010106583.1:0-44660 GCA_963574655.1 Perodicticus potto
AGCTAATTTATAGCTTTCATATGAAGGCTAAAACCCAATTATAGCACAAGAATACAGGGAAAAGGGCAACGGAGGGGAGGGGAGGGGGGAGGATGGTGGAGGGAGGGCAATTAGTGGGATCACACCTACCGTGCATCTTAGCAGGGTACTGGTGAAACCTATTAAATGTAGAATATCAATGTTTTCATATAGTGATTAAGAAAATGCCATGAAGGCTATCTCTAACAGTATGATCAAAATATTTCTGATTGTATATGAAGTAAGCACATTGTGCCCCATGATTGCACCAATGTACACAAATATGATTTAATAAAATTACTAAAAAAAAAAAGAAAGAAAGAAATATTCTCTGTGACAAGCTCTTTGGTGATTTAACTTCATCTAGATACGAAGTGTGGACATCTCATGCAGGTGTCCATGCTCTGATGCCACCACCTAATTAGGGGAATGCTTTTCTTTGAAACACAGCCATGCTCATTTGTTTACACGTCATCTGCAGCTGCTTTCAAGAGTTGAGCACAGTTGAGTAGTAGTGTCAGAGACCATTTGGCCCACAAAACCTAAAATGTTTACTATATGGCCCATTACATAAACAAGGTGCCAGTCTTTGGTGTAGTGGATACATGGACAGTTCTAAAACTGAGTTTGGGAAGCCTAGGGTTTAAAGTCTTATTTTCAGGAAGTATCTACAGAAGAGATGTATTGTTGGCTTAGGACAGATCTAATATAAGTTGATGACACTTGAGTGGTGAGGTAGTGGTGATAACTTCTGCATCAGCCTAGCCATTCAACATTTCTCCTTTTACTCCAACAGCAGTTCTCAACCTGTGGGTCGCAACCCACAGGAACTGTACTAAAGGGCCATTACATTAGGAAGGTTGAGAACCACTGCTCTACACATAACCTCTGAATAAAATTGTAGCCCTAAAAACCATATGTAGATAATTAACTCTCCCAATTAAATGTCTAGTCCACATTTCTCTTTTACACTATGGAATTAAAACCAAATGACCAATGGACCTGAAGATGTAGAATAAAAAGTTCCAGAGAAACAATGTCAAAAAGGGAAGAATGTAAACAGTTCTGACAAAAATAACTGGAGGTGATTAATTAGATGGGTCGCTAGAGTTCTGCGATTTACAAAACACTGGATGAACTTCAGAGAGTCAAGGTAAATACAAATGAAGCCTTAAAATGGTGACATTTTTACAGCAGTCCATATTAGTTAGAGTAACATATACACCCAAATATCTCAGCAACTCAACACACACAAAAAAAAAGGTTTATTTCTCATCTGTGAAATAGTCCAACAGAGGTGTTATTGGTCAGCGAGCAGCTTTTCACCTGTGAGCACAATGGCATGTGCACGAGAGGGCCCAGGCCTGAAAACGGCCCGTATCACTCTTATCATCAACTGTGAGGGGGTCTGGGAACTGCAGGCCAGCTGTGAACCCAGTCTGCATAAAGTAAGCCACATTCTTCCATCTCCATTTTCAAAACATAAAACCTAATTCAAATTCATTCTTATGATTTGAAAGATGCCAGCAATTTTCCAGGGAATTAAATCAAGAAACATCTCCGGGAAGTATACTACTATCACCATCAATCACTGCTATAGGATAGCAGGGATAAAGTCTTACTCTACGACTCTAAACATTCACTTCCAAAGGCTGCTGTCTGTATTCCGATCCCACATCCTAGTTGGACAGCTGAGAATATGCTCTTAGCTGCCCTCTTTTATATTTTTACACCTGGAATTATACGTAGCTGTAGAATTTGTCTCTTTTAGCAAATTCTAGCAACACTGGTAGACATGCCACTAGTGAATCAGAGTGAAAGACTATGATCTCTAACAAATAAACCCCGGGGTCACTGCACCTATCTCTCTATGCTGTCCACTCTTACAGGCCTTGCCAGCTTAATGGAGATGCCCTTTGCTCTGGCTCTTGTGCTCTTCATAATTAATCAATGTTTAATGCCTCAATAAGGTCCTAAGCAGATTACACAGGCTTATCTTCTAGTGTCAGGATATCTGTTTACTTCAGCTGAACAAAATGCTTAGATTCTTCTGATGGACCAGGCTAGCTGTAGGCCCAATGATGAACAGGATATGAAAGTGTGTCACTGTGCCACGGCCACTGTGGCATAAGGTTCCTCTTATGTGGTGGTGGGCAGACACGAGCATGCTAAGATGACACATTCACCAGCCTAATAGCGCTGACACCGTAAGCACACAGCCCTGACCTTCTCTGACCTGGAAGATTCTTTTTCTATGAGGAAATCATTGACCACTGAATGGAGTGGACCAATCTTTAAAAGAAAACAAGGAAGCTTCTGGGAGCTGAGTCTACTCATTTACCTATAACCCTATCTCATATATCATATGTATCTTTTCCTTATTGACTTTTTTTTTTTTGAGACAGTTTCACTTTGTCACCCTGGGTAGAGTGCTGTGGCATCAGCCCAGCTCACTGCAACCCCAAACTCCTGGTCTCAAGCAATCCTCCTGACTCAACCTCCCCAGTAGCTGAGAGCTATAGTCTTGCCACCACATCTGGCTGATTTTTTTTATTCTCAGTAGAGACACAGTCTTATTCTTGCTCAGACTAGTCTCGAACTGAGCTCAAGCCATCCTCCTATCTTGGCCCCACCATATCCAGCCTCTTACTTACTTTTTGTTTGTTTGTTTTTGAAACAGAGTCTCACACTATCACCCTGGGTAGAATGCCAGGGCATCATATCTCACAGCAACCTCAAACTCTTTGGGCTCAAGTGATCCTCTTGCCTCACCCTCCCAAATAGCTGGTACTTTAGGTACTTTAGGTGCCCGCCACAATGCCCTGCTAGTCTTTTCTATTTCTAATAGAGACAGGGTCTTGCTTTTGCTGGTCTTGAACTGAGAAGCTCAGGCGATCCACCGACCTTGGCCTCCCAGAGTGCTAGGATTATAGGTGTGAGCCACCACACCTGGCCTCTTATTTACTATTTCAATAAAAAATACAAGTGGAGATCATTTAAACTGAGTTCACTCTATCATTCTCACCAACCTTTCAACCCAGCCCAGACCTCCTGGATCTGGCCTACCTCAGGCCCCCAACATACTAACTTAGATCTAATGTCTCTCATGGGCCCCCGACCACATTGTCACCAATCCACTAGATCCTCCCCTTGGGACGTCCCACAACATCACACGCTCAGCTTGCCAACTTCTGCCCCATGTACTCCCTATTAGAATTCAGTTTAACGGTGCTGGCATTTTTCTAGTCACCCCAGGGAAGAGTCATATTTTCTCCTCCCTGTCTTTGGTCATCTTGCCCCTAAGCAGCCACCAAGCTCTACTAATCCTTCAAAGTCAATCAGAGTGCTAGATTACAAGAGGCTGAACTAAGTCTGGTTAATTGAAGCAAAATTCATTCAGTGAATCTGGGCAACTCACAGAATTCCCAGGAAACCAAAGAATGAGACCAGAGAACCAAGAATAGTGCTCAAAGCTGTGCCACAGCAACCATCCTAACAGGATGCAAGAACCGCCACCACAGGGCACAGTCACAACAGCTCACGCACAGACCTGAGCGCGCCAGGCTCTGAGGCTGCTGCGAGAATCCTTGCCTCTCAGATCACTCGGCTACTGCTCCTGCTGACACTACCACCCTTACGAGAATGGACTCCACACCACCCCCATCTCCTCATGTCACTGTCAGTTCAATGTCTTAGGCAGATGGATCTGACTGGTGGTGCTCAATTTCCATGACTGAGCCACAGAGGAACTGGAAACACAAGAAAGCGGTTCAGACGCTGTACCCAGAGCAGGTATAGGCATTCAGACCCATTCTCACCCACTCCTGTATTCCAAAACCTGCCTTCTTAAAACCCTGGTAGCAGGTCTGTTTGGGCCAGTAAGACGGAAGCAGAGGTGACTCCTCTGCTCTCTCCTCCTTTTTGTCTGAATAGGGGGTTAGGTCTTTTCAGGGCATTCATCACATGTATGTCAGTGTCACGTTCACATAACACCAAATCTGATGACTGGGAGGGAGAATTACGAAATCCGCTCACTGACAACTAGGAAGCTGCTGACCTTTAAAATGCACTGGTGTGGAATTTAGTCATGTTAGTCCCTTACTAGATACAGAATGCAGCACAGGTGTCACCCAAGGCGGCAGGGTTCAAAGGTACAAGGGGAAATTCTCCATAGAGTTGGATCTGCTGACTCCTTCTTGCCATTTTCAGCCATGTCCTAAAAAAGAGGGATAAACCAGAGCGGAGTGCCAGTCTGCAAACAGAGGTGAAAGAAAACCCCACTTGTTAAAGGAGGAGCCTTCTGCTTGAAGCCTGTACTGACAGCATCATCAGGAGTGTCAGAAGGTGGGTCCCTGAGCCTTCTATGCCCTGGGGAGGAGTAGACAGCAGTAGACAGGTCTGTGACCCAAGGTTTTTTCACTCCCAGACTTCCAGACTCCTTATGTGTGAGATAAATAAGCCCCTCTTTGGCCGAGGTTATTCTTAGATAAGAGTTGAGAATCCAATCCAGGACCAACAAAAACAACAAACATCCATAGCCGTCTTATGAAATGGCCTTCCATTCTTTCCAGGTGCTTCACCTTGGACTAGATCCCTCTGGCTTACAACCAATCTGCCAGCCTCCTGCTATGGCCCATGAACTACACTGTACGTGTAGATCCTCTGCCCTTAAGGCAATGCCTGACACACGATAAGTAATCTGCATGTGTCTGCTGAAGATGGAAGATGAACAAGTGAACATAGCACTGGCCAAAGAATCTGCAAATGAAGCATTAACCCCTGCCTGGCAGGTTCAGCTGCATAAACTGCATGGAACAGCAGTGGTCATGTTTCCAGATTTTAGGGTTTTGTTTTCTGTTTTTGTTTTTGAGCCCAGGTCTCTCTCTGCCTGGGCCAGAGTGCAGTGGCATCATCACAGCTCACTGCAACCTCAAACTCCTAGGCTCAAGCACTCCTCTTGACTCAGCCTCCCAAGTAATTGGAACTATAGGGGGGCACCGCCACGCCCAGCTATTTTTTTTTTTTTACTTTTTGTCAAGATGGGGTGTTGCTATTGCCCAGGCTGGTCTCGAACTCTTGGCATCAAGCTATCCCCCCACCTTGGCCAGGATTTTAGGGGATGTTTTAATCTGGAAGAGTCTTCTGTCTGTTGCCTGTCTGATAGAAGGTTTAGGTAAAAGTCCTTTCAAGACTACAAAGCATCACCAGAGTATTATTTTGGTTATCCGTGTAATAAATTGCATGAAAATTTTAGAAATCATGGCCATCTATACAACTACCCTAAAAGGTAGAATATTCAAAATAGTATTGAAAGATATAAATATAATCACCATTTAATTTTCCATGTTAGGATAAGACCTGAAGACAGTACTAGAGGAGGCAAAAATGTTATCTGCTACTTATTTTGTCAACACATAATAATTACTCTATAACTACATGGTCATATCTACTCAGTAATTACATAGCTGTTCACTTGGTTGCTTGAACCCAATAAAATAAAGGAAAAGCCGTTATCTTGATTTTCCCAGGGGGTAGATTGGACAGAGATAAACTTTCTGGGTGACTGTCCCTATTGGTTTATGTAAACCCAAAGATGGCTGTTATTTTGAACCCACGAGTAGCTTTGGTGGCATAAGCTTTCATTTGCGAAACCCAAATTTCACGATCAATCCCCAGGAAAAAGGAGCTACCCTTTATCTGAAATCCTTTACAATCTTCCCACACTCCAAAGCCAACACTTTTCAAGACAAATCATAATACTTGCATTTTTAAACTTGTCACATAATGTGATTGAAGATAAAGAACAAAGTATTTGAGGTTGCCTCCAAATCCCAAATCCCAAAATTCTGAAAGGACTTATATATTTATGGTTCTCTAAAACTATCTACCTCACAGATTATGAGAAAAGAGGCTTTAAAATCTTGTGTGTTTTTATTTTTTAGCTTTGCATTGTAAAACATCCCTTGTAAATTCACTGGAGGTTTATTAAGGGATATTGAGACCATTATTCACTTTTGGAAGATGAAAGGATCTGCAAAGTGAGAAAACCAAATGACTGCAGAGAAGTAACCTCAGGACCAGAATGTTTTCAGTCTGAAATGTGCCATTGGTACCAGTTTATATCTATTTATTGTTTTATATACATGGTGAAATTTACCAATCTTGAATTTAGGAAAACATCTGTTCAAATTAAGGCACTTTAAGAAGTTTAGAACTGAAGTTAATAAATTTGGATTAACAAAACCAAGCAAAATCTATTTGAGGGAGGGGAATTCAGACAAGAAGGATGAAAAATACTGCAAAGGTTCTGTGCACACAAAAACCCATCTTCTCTACTCAGCAGACTCAAATATGAAGGAAAAAACTGGTTTAATGGCTTTAGTTTAATTTGAAATTCTATTGCATATCACAATACTCAATAAACCTTCATATTTTATGATTGCCCTAATTGTTCCTATTTATGAGATGGGCAGGGCAAAACAATTCAATATTGGAAGAAAAATACAGCCTAATAGCTTATGTGACACCGTATTTATTGTTGAAGTAAAAGCAACTAACATATATACCACTTATGGCTGATAATAGAATTTCCTTCATATAAAAGAGAGCAAACTGGTATTGATTTCCAAACTACATGTTAGTTTTGATAATACTTATTGAAGATATGTGCTTTAAAAGGCTGAAAGTTGTTCATAAACCAATCTCTTATGACAGTAATCAGAGTAGAATTAAAGACACATGGCAGCAAGCTACCACCTGAATTCTCAGGGTCTTTTATTTATTACTCAGACAGCATCTTTTTCAAAAAAGGAAATAAGGCCAAGTGAGAAAAGCTGTGTGTAATGTGCACTTACTGGGACATTCACACATGTGCGGGGAGAGGGAAGACAGGGGACGGTAAGAGAACTTGCAGCATGCCCACAAAATAAGCAAAGGGAAACAATTATAATTCTTGCAGAAAAGTAAAAAAGGAAGCATGATGATTTGCAAAACTTTTACATTACTAGAAGCTTTTACAACATAAAAGTTGCCATCAGAGGAATTAATAACATACATATACAATTCCCTAGCACAGATGCGGGCCCATGGTGGACTCATACATCAGTTCATTCATTCAGTCTCTCAACAGATAACATCTGTGGCACCTACTAGTGGTCAAGTATTGCCCTGCTGAATGGGAATCCAAAATCCAAACAAAATTCATCACCTGGAATTTTAGGGAAGAAAAAGAAAATGTTGATGGTTAGACCTCAAATATAGGTTTACAAAAGATCCAGGGACTTACAGTGTTCCCGACAGGCCCATCTTTGATGAAGCTCAAAGACAGAATATTAAAGCTTGCTTTTGTGTAGCAATTTCTACCTACAACTAAAGTATTATCATCTACCATAGAAGTTTCTAGAATTCCAACTTGACCCAATTCTACAGCTGAGAGTCTATTCTAGAGAAATAGATGATGCTTAGCATGACACTACCGAAGAAAGTCCTCAACATTGATAGCCATGGCCTTTTCTTGAAGTTCAGTTACTTTGGATTGTTAGTTGCCTTAGACAACCGGCAGAAGACACACAGGTATGGTTTAAAGGCCTCCTCAGTGGAATACACTATTCAGCATAAAAACAATGGAGACGTCACATCTTTTGTAATATCCTGGGTGGAGTTGAAACACATTCTTCTTAGTAAAGTATCACGAGAATGGAAAAGCAAGTATCCAATGCTCTCAATACTAATGCAAAGCCAGTAGATGATCTGATCCATGCCCACAAAAGAGAAAAACTCATTTCAATTCAAGCTAGGGGGAGGGAGAATAAGACAGGAGGAGGGGTTCAGGCACTCTCGTTGAAAGGACACAGGGTGGGGGATTGGCACGCCTTTTGTGTGTCGTACAGAATCACAAGACAAACAGTAACAAAATCAAATACTTTAACCTGGTTGCTTACACTCTCACATTAACCTGTAATAAATTTAGTTAATAAAATAAATACAGGTCTCCTTATTAGAAATACCTTCCCAGTTATGAGGCACCTGAAATACTCTCCTGTCGGGGTCCCCTCATGGTCACCACTTACCGGGGCCAGGACTGGCCAGGTGTCGGGCACCTGACTTATTTAGGTTCTAGACTCGGATTGCTAGGCTACCTTGCTCGGGAACAATTGCTCTTAGGTGCCTAAGAGCAGACTACCGCCTATTGCTGTAGCAGAAGGGAGAGAGAGAGAAAGACAGCATTTAAGGGAGTAAAGTAGTCTTTGTAAGAAGAATACATCTTAGCAGTCTTTCACAGAGAGAGACTCCGTGCAGGCGTTCTGCAGGCAGGAGAGGCGACAGAGTCAGAGTGAGCGGGGCCATGAATGAACATACGTTCTCAACTGCCTTCTCCTACCGCCTCTTATAGACACATTCCCGTGGCTCTTTAACACCACAGGTGTAGCGACTGCCAATCACTGATGCTCTGTCTCGTGAGCTCTGAAGTGTTACATTACCGAGCTATACAGGTGTTTCTTATAACTCTCACTCCTCCTTGCCATATGTTATACGGGCTGCTGCACTCTACTACTGGAAATTTATTGTCATGGAACAGAAATCGTGTTTTTCAAGCATCCTTTCTGGCCCCTCTATTATGGTACTTCTTCTGCATAGTCCACGTGCCTTTCTTTAATAGATGAGAGCATGTATTGCTTCCTATCCCATAACCTCAGCCCCTAGCACAGTGTTGAGCATAGGAAGGCAGTCAATAAATATTTATATGGGAAATGAATAAATACGCAATTCCTAAAGGTGAAACTCTTTAACAAATGGCAGGGATTTACCCACAGGTTGTCGGGATGAAATGAATATTATTTTATCTGACGTAATCCTGTCCTAATAAAAACCTACAAACATATCTGCCAGCAGCACCAAATTGCCCTCAGGAAGGGACCTTAGATCTATTCAGGTACTCCAACAAATTTGTCATTAAAGCCCTAGAGGCTGACAGTACAAAGCTTGAAAAATATCACCCTTTCCCTAGAGAAGGTGAGGGCAGGTATTATCAATCATTTATTTCCACTATAAAACAATCATCATACAACTCACCCTGAACTTTCATGGCCCTCCTGGAAGTCTGGCCACTAAATGTGCCCCTGACTACTAATCAATTCACCTGGGAAATGAAATGGTTTGTTCAGACTGCCTTAGTCTTAGACAAGACTAAGTAAGAAGGAAAGAGTTTAAAATACATTGTTCATCTCCCTGCTTAGTGAAAATTAGGGCATCTATTTAAAGAAGAATTTTAATTCTAGATCCTAAACCAAAGAAAAGTAATTCATAATTCATCTTTCAACTAAATTTAACAAATAAAAAAATTTTGAGTGTCCAGTTGGTGCTATACAGATCAAGCAACAAAGGATATCCATTTTGAAGGACTTAATGTGAAAGAGCTATTTTCTACTGTTGTAAGGGACAGTGCAGGAAAACGCTTCTGGTCTCATAGAGAAAATAAGATAAATCCACATGGAATAATTAAATGAGGTAAAAATATAGTAAACGTCAAAAGAGAAGTATCAACCAAATATTTTGTCAATCATCTTTTTTCTCAGATATTTCATGACATTTTTAAAAGACACAAGGAGAGAGGTAAAATAGTAATTTTTATTTTTAAAAAATACATATGCAAATGGTGACAGCTTAAAATAAAAGATAGCCCTGTGGTCTCATATCATAGTGCAGCAATTTTTGATCCTTTTTGTTAAATTATCATTTTACCTCCCTATTTCTAAATCATGTTAAACTATGTCCTGGTGTGTCAACATTTATTAATTCCCTTTCTGGTTAATAAGGATTGAGCTCTTTACCCCAATGCCATATTTTCCTTCTCATATGAGAATTATCTCATTAGGCTTCGTGAAGTCAATTATCAATGTTCATTCCAGAGCAATATTACACAGCCGTATTATGATTACAGTTGACCTTTGAACAACATGGGCTAACCCCCCTTGCAGTCAAAAACCTACATATAACTTTTGATGCTCCAAAAATTTAGCTGTTAATAGCTCACTCTTGACTAGAAGCATTACAGGTAGCAGAGTCATTTATTAACACATATTAACACATCTATAACACAACCCATTGTTATATGTGTTGCATACTACATTCTTCCAATAAAGTAAGCTAGAGAAAAGAAAATTCTCTTAAGAGAATCAGAAGGAAGAGAAAAAGTGTTTACTCTTCATCATAAAGGTCTTCATCCCCATTATGTTCAGACTGAGTAGGTTAAAGAAAAGGAGGAGGAGGATTTGGTTTCTTTTTATTTTTATTTCAAATTAATATGAGGGTAATACGTATTTTTAGGTTACACTGTTCTCACTTCCAAGCAAGGTTCAAGCTATAGAAGAGCCCTTCATGGAGGGGGGCATGCTGAATACTCTTACATTGTGCACATTAGGTGAGATCCCGCCATCCACCCTCCCTTCCCTCCCCTCCCCCTGCTATAGTATATATGTGTTTTGTGCAGTGAAATTGTTTATACAGGGTGGACATAAAGTTCATGTGCAACTTAAAATAATTTAACATAGTAAATTGCACACGAACTTTATGTCCATCCTGTATATTGGTTTTATATTAGTATTGAGTACATTGGATTGTTTTAATTCATTCTTGAGATACTTTAACATAAAAAATGTAAAGTCTCCATCCTTTCTTATGGCTGAATATATTCCATGGTATACATATGCCACAGTTTGTTAATCCATTCATAGATTGATGGGCATTTGGGTTCCTTTCATGACTTGGCAATTATGAATTGAGCTGCAATAAACATTCTGGTGCAAATGTCTTTGTGGTAAAATGATTTTTGTTCTTCTGGGTAGATACCTAGTAATGGAATTGCAGGATCAAATGAAAGTTCAACTTTTCATTCTTTAAGACTTCTCCATACTTCTTTCCATAAAAGCTGTATTAGTTTGCAATCCCACAAACAATGTAGAAGTGTTCCCTTTCCTCCACGTCCATGCCAGCATCTTCAGATTTGGGATTTTGTGATGTGGGTTAATTTTACTGGGGTTAGGTGATATCTCAAAGTGGTTTTGATTTGCATTTCTCTAATGATTAAACACAATGAGCATTTTTCATATGTTTGTTGGTCATTCATCTGTCATCTTCAGAGAAGTTTCTCTTCAAGTCTTTTTCCCACTTATAAATGGGGTTGTTCGTTCTTGTCTCATTGATTAATTTGAGTTCTCTATTGATTCTAGTCATCAGGCCTTTGTCAGATTCATAAGATGCAAAAATCTCCCATTCTGAAGACTGCCTGTTTGCTTTAGTTGTGGCACCCTTAACTGTACAGAAGCTTTGTAGCTTGATCAAATCCCCTTTATTTATTTTTGGAGTTGCTACAAATGCCGGGGGGCGCGGGGGCTTCCTCATAAAATCTTTTCCCAGGCCAATACTTTCAAGCATTTTACCCACAATCTCTTCTAGAATTTTTATTGTTTCATGTCTTAAATTTAAATCTTTTATGCAGTGAGAATTAATTTTTGTCAATGGTGAGAGGTGTGAGTCCAGTTTCAGACTTCTACATGTGGCTAACCAGTTCTCCCAGCACCATCTATTAAATAGGGATTCTTTTTCCCAGTGTATTTTTTTCAAGCTTATCAAAGATCAAATGGTGATATATGGCTGGGGTCATCTCTAGATTCTTTTCTATTCCATAGAAAAGATCTATAGATCTATGTCTCTATTTTAGTGCTAGTTCCAAGCTATTTTGATCACTATAGACTTATAGTATAACCTGAAGTCTGGTAACATGATGCCTCTAGATTTGTTTTTATTCTTATATTAGCTATTTGGTGTTTCTTCTGGTTCCAAATGAAACAAAGTACTATTTTCAAGTTCTTCAAAGTATGACATTGGTGCTTTGATGGGGATTGCATTAAATCTGTAGAGTGCTTTGGGTAGTATGGACATTTTAATGATGTTGATTTTTCCCAGCCACAAGCATAGTATGTTTTTCCATTTGTTAACATCTTCTGCTATTTCTTTTCCCAAGGTTTTGTAGTTCTCTTCATAGAGATTTTTTCATGTCCTTTGTTAGATATATTCCCAGGTAACTCATCTTCTTTGGAGCTACTGTAGAAGGTATAGAGTCTTTGATTTTCTTCTCAGCTTGACTATTATTGGCATATATGAAGGCTACTGATTTGTGGGCGCTGATTGTGAGGAGCTGCTTTTACTGGCTGAGGGGTGACAGAGGTGAAAGAAAATCCATGAATAAGTGGCCCACACAGTTCAAACCCATGTTGTTAAGGGTCAACTGTATTTTCTTTCTTGTACAACTTTGTGTTTCTTCTTAACTACAAATTTGTCTCTAGTTTTTACTTACTAAGGTTTTAATGAATTTATTTCTAACACTTCCCAAACATTCCAGTGTTTGTTAGTGTTTCTTAATTTTGTTTTCTATATTAACTTGGCCTTTCACATTAGATTACATATCAGTTCCATTCCTCCTCCCACCCCAACTCCTACACAAGTATCTCCTGGTCTCCTCCACCTTCCTGTTCCTATCTGGTTGGGTTACTCTGAAGGCCTGCCATACAGTTGTCCTAAGACCTACCTTTGCATATTTTGAAGCTCTTCCCACTGTTTCCTGGATCCTGTTTCCTGGTCTTCTTTTTGGGTCTATGCCTCCATTTTTGATGAAGAATATCCTCCACCGTCTCCATTCAATCAAACCTTAAGTGCACATATGGAAGCAAATCTCAGTGAAAATCAAGCTGAGGGGAGGGGGAGAGGGGATGGGTAAATTCAACCTATTGGATACTGTATCTGGGTGAAGGGGACACTTACAACTTTGACTCTGTCTGTACAAAACCAAAGTCTGTAAACAAAACATGTGTGCCCCCTAATATTCTGAAATTTTCAAGAGAAAAGAATATCCTCCAGCAGCTATCTGAGACAGAATGCCTTGGAGGCACATTACTGGGGCTCTGGTATGCATGAGAAGGTCTTCCTTCATTGACCCTTATACATAACTGACAGCTTGCTTGCACATAGAATTCAAGGCTAGAAATCATTGTTCCTCACAGTTAGAAGCATTCACCCATTGTGTTCTAGCTTCCAGTGAGTGGTTAAGATGTCAGTGCTACCACTAAACCAGAACACTCCTTTCACTGCAAAACTCCATGCAACAATTGTTCACAAACACTATCTCTTTTTCTTCACCTTCTCTTTCAGCTGGACTTTCTTTAGCACCACTCCACTCAATTAGGTGCTAAAATGATCAGAGAGGTTTTTCCTTGGCCAAATTCAGTCCTCTGTTCTCATCTTAATAATATGATAATCTTAATAATCTGTCTTCATCTTGATTGATCTTGATTGCTCTTGATTGATTTTGATTGCTGTCCTAGTGATTATCTGACACTGCTGAACACTGCAGGCCCTGGAGTCATCTTTGACTCTACTCTTTCCCTCATACTCTGCATTTAGGAATTTACTAAGTCCTGATAGTCCTATTCACATATCCTAACTCTCCAGATAGAGCTACCATCTTTCTGCTCGATACTTTCACAACCTCTTACATTCCACCTGCTATCTTACCCTTTGGTTTCTTGGCAGGCTTAGGCAGACATTGTAGAAGACTGGGAGGCAGGGTCCCTGCTCCACCGGAGGGCCTCAACTCCCCACTCTACGTCCTCACAGTATCCCTCAGCCCTACACTTGATAATAGCTTCCCGCTGTGGCTAATCTGGGGGTAGCTATACCTTCCTGTCTGGCTTCTCAGCAATTCTAGCAGTGGTACAACAACCTTCCCATCATAAATTTCCCATGTTCAAGAGCACTAAACTGGTTCTTATTTTCCGGGCTGGATATTAACTAAAACTAGTTCTATTTACTTATTGGCTTTCCTCCTACTGGAATGTTATCTACATGGAAGCAGGAACATGAATGCCTTAGAATATTGCCCAACCTGGGTAGATTTATTTTAAATGGAGGAAGTATGAAAGCATTTTTCCAAAGCAACAAGTCATTCAGATTTTACACAGTTAAAAACATCATAATTCTGCTAGAGCTCAGAATTTTACAAGGACCTTTAAAAATTTTTAAGATTTTATAGAGGATCTGGAGTAACTAGGATAAAGTCATCAAAATCAATATTTAAAAAAAAATTAAAAATAAATAAAAGTAAGGAAGGGCTCAAATGACCTGATGATAAAGAAACTAGTTACTGAAGGTCATTCCATTTCATTAATCTGAGTACTGGCTTCAAGTTATTTTTTTAAAGTTTATTTTATCTATAAAATACATGCTTTCATTAAATGCATCATTACTTTTATGACCCTTGTAATCAATCTCCTTTTTCCCCTTCTAAACATGAGAAACAAATAAGACAGACACAAACACTTATATTGATGAGCTTTAAAAAATACGTGGGAGATGGCTTAAGGGAAAAGGGATTAAAGACAACTTTATGATAAAATCTACATTCAGAGCAGAACTTAAATGACTAAGGATTCTGAGACTATTTCACAGCTCAGAAAATACTCAATCCAAAGTAAAATGGACCCAGAACAGGGCTTGTATAAAATAAGAACAGATGAGTAATTAAGGCCTACTTTAAGGCACTAAACTCTTTTCAAAAAGAAAATTGCGATCATGAAGCTTTTCTTTCTATTGAAATGCAGAGAATTTAAAAGCAATAAAACAGAGATTGCAATTCAAAGGATATCTGGATGCACCTGCCTTACAGGACAGTTTAGATTGACTCACACTAAGTGTTTTATTTTATTCTGTTAGGTTTATTAATTTGAATTTTTTGCCAACATTTTTAAACTGGGCAATTCCTCATAAAAATCTGGAATTCTGACATCTCTCAAAAATTCCTCCAGAGCCACAGTCAGCTATATGTGAGCTGTGAACACCCCTATGACAGAACATGTGGTGAGAATAAGATGGAGTCAGGCTAAGGCCAACATGGCACAGCTGGTCTGGTTGGTTTAGGTCTTAAGTGATCTTCACCTCCTGTCTCCCATTCTTACTGTTTTGCATATTCAGCTCCCACCCTAAAGATGCCCAGCTTGAGTAATTTAGGAGAATTCAGGAAATTTACTTTTCAACTGGAAATGTTGTAAGAGGTCATTGAGTTGTGCTCATTATTACTCAAAATAAAAGTTAACGTGGTCTTTACTTTGAACTTTTATGTATAAAACTGTAGTTTTGGAAAGAGAAGAACAGAACCGTCTCACTGACCACCTGGGCACATATGTGGAAGACCATTGCTGCAGCTCCTGGCTCCTGGCAGCATGTAAACTCTATGCCACCAACAGGGTGCCACCACCTGGATTCTCAGAGTCTTAGCATCTGCTGCTATGTGGAAGCATTTCAGTCTCTGCAAGGCACTACCCAATGAGCTTCAAGAGAACTATTTTCAGCATAGACTTCACCCAATTTTCAAAGCTAAGATCAAAAATATTAAATACTTCTAATTCTCTTTATCACATATCATCTTTAATAAAATACTGTGTGATTTTTGTCATATTCAGAATTTTCCTTTCCAACGAGGAAACATTTGCTGATCCCAATATTCATCAGGACAAACTCTTCAACATTTGAAACAAACCCTCTTCAAAACTGAAGACTAATTCTCATAACAGCCCCATTTATTTTTGAATTAATTGGTAGGCAGTTGACTTTAAAAATTGGCTTTAAACCCCACGTAGAAATTGAATTTCGTAATGGCTTAATGACATTAATGCATATAATTTACAATCCTTACAAAAGCTTTTGTCTCTTGTGGTCCCATTTTTACCTCCCTTGCTTCTGCAGTTTTATAGAGATAAGCATTATAAAAGTGCCCAGGCAGCGAAGACCCATATTTGGGCATATGAAGGGAAACATGCTGCCAATTAAACATGCAGTAGAGCCCGCTGTTGTTGATTTACGGCTATGGAGGACATAACTTTGTCTCATTTTGGTTATTCAATTTGGATAACAACCCCAGTTGCTACGTGAAATAACTTGATTTTCTCCTTTGATGTGCAATTCTTCTAACACCATCATTTGGCATACTGACTGATGATTGGCTAAATCTGCAAGACTTTTACTATGAATCACTTAAATTACTTCATTGCATAAAAGTTTAAATTTCCTTTGGAGAAGCCATTAGAGAATTATTTCAAACACTGTTTTGTTGTTTTGCTTTTTGTGTTATTGTCTCACTTTCCACGCTGGATTTTTTTCCCTCTCAAGGTTTCTGTCCTTCCCCTTTCATGTGATTAGAGTGCAATAAAACACACCATCCAAGCTGAAGAGATGCAGGGTAGGGAAAGGGGGATGCAAAACGGGACGCTGCCATCTACTTCTCCTGCAGACTGCGCTATGACATTACCCCTGTCAAATAACCTCCCTCCAGGTCCTGGATGATTCAGTGTTCTGGGTTTTGGCCACATGGGTCGGATCAGAAATTGATCAGACATTTTATAAACCCCAAACCTAGAAATCCATACGTTATATATGTGCCAGAGCAAAGCTCAAAAATCTATGTTTAACTTCCCATGAAGAGAATGAGGCACAATGTTACACAGAAGGTCTGGGGGACAAGGCCCATCTTCAGGCAGATCCAGGAAGCCACAGACCAGATACTCAGTAGCTGTGCAGCTACAGCACAGCTCCTTCTCCTCCAGAATCCTATCCGCCAAAAGTCTTTCGGTGAAACAACAGAAGCACATGCATTATACCCAGGACACAACTAACAGAGCAATCACATATTACCTAGAAGGGCTGAAAGAATGCCATCAGAGGAGGGTTTTCTTTGCCTTTCCTGTTAACTGCTTGTAGATTGAGCTGTGCTGTTTAATACATGCATATGTGACTATTAAGAACTTAAAATGTAGCTGGCTCAAATTGAGACATGCTGTAAGTATAAAATAAACACCATATTTCAAAGACTTAGTTTGAAAAACAATAATAAAAAGATATCTCAATAATGTGTATATTTATAATATGTAGAATATTTTGGATATCCTGGTTTAATACAATCTATTATTAAACTTATTTTTACCTATTTTTAATGTGGCTTTTTAACTGGAAAAGTTTTAAATTACATAATGTGGTTCACATATTATATTTCTATTGGACAGTGCTATGATAGAACATAAGTGAACTGTTGCCTCGTAATATTGAGAATCTGAGCTTGAGAGAAGGTAGGATAAGACTTGGGTAGGGTAGAAGGCTGAGTTTGAGGTGCCATCCTAGGAGCAAGGAGAGGTGAAATCCAGGGCTCCAAGTCAGTCTGGGAATCCCCTGTCAATGACAGAGGTCTCCATGCAAGGGGAAAGGGGGACTGGTGGGAACGAAAGAACCATTCTGCCAATGTTCGGAGCCAGGCCAAAGTGTTCACAAGTTCAGTTGGCAGCTGAGAGAAGATTTAGATGAACATTACAAACTCACAAAAGCATCCTACTTATTAGCATTCTTCTAAATTAGCACTCTCGAGATTTGCCAATCATACATAAGAATTCTTTGGTTTATCTGCCTTTTCAGATTGGCCTCTAGGTTGAATTTATTCCAGGCATCCATATGCTCAAAATACATGGAAAACAGAAAAAAAGGATATTTTACAAAGTTTTTTAAATTTTACTTATAAAAGAAATATTTTCTTGTTAGATGATGTTTTTCAATGTTTTCTCTTCTCCGCTGAAAGGAAAAGATAAACTTAAGGATTTTTGCCCTACTGACATTGGTGGTTAGAGGTGTTGGGGTTTTTTTGTTTGTTTGTTTGTTTTGGTATTAATTATCAAGAATTTTTTAAAAATCAACATTTCCTTCTAGGGGATAGTGGGTTAAATATAAAGTCTCTGGACATGGAAGGCTAGGATTTAAAATATAAAAATTAGACAAGTCATTAGCCCACATCCCCAAATCCCCAAACTGCAGGTGTTTGCATGGATGTGGAGAGAAGGGAACATTCTACAATGCTGGTAGGACTGCAAACTAATACAGCCCTTTGGGAAATAAGTACGGAGAATTCTCAAGGAGCTAAAAGTTGACCTACCATTTCATCCTGCAATTCCATTACTAGGTATCCACCCAGATGAACAAAAATCATTTTACCACAAAGCTATTTACCCCAGAATGTTTACTGCAGTCCAATACATAATTGCCAAGTCATGGAAGCAGCTCAAATGCCCATCAACCCATGAAAGGATTAACAAAAGTATCTCAAGAATGGAAAAAATAGCCAGGCATGTGGCAGGCGCCTATAGTCCCAGCTACTTGGGAGGCTGAGGCTAGAGAATCACCTAAGCCCAAGAGCTGGAGGTTGCTGTGAGCTGTGACACCATGGCACTCTACCCAGGGCAACAAAGTAAGACCCTGTCTCCAAAAAGAAAATTTTTAAAAATGGGAAAAAAATGTATCCAACATACTCAATACTATTATGAAACCAATATATAATCACTTACACATTAATACAAACGATAAAGCACAAATATAATCCAGTAAGAAGGAGGCAAGGGGAAGCCTCCTGAGATTGTTGGGATCTCACCTAATGTGCACAATGCAAGGGTACATTTCAAAACAACTAAGAGTAAATTATAAATGTCTTAACACAAAAAATAAGCGAGGTGATAATTATGTTAATCAGTTTGATTTAAACATTCCACACTGTATATCAAATAATCACATTGTACTCCACAAATATAGTTATGATTTAATAAAAAATTAAATTTAAAAACATGAGACAAGTCAAGAAATATCTTACATAACAATGATTCACCACAGGTAATGCTATACAGCAAGAGAAATTTCCCCCAAGGACCTTTCCTCCTTTTTCTACTCCCAATTAATACTTTCAGAAATTCTTTTTTTTCTTTTCCCACTCCCCTATCCATAGAGTGGGAGGCCTCCTATTGGCCCAGTCTCATGTATATATCAGAAATGAAGTCTGCCAAACTTACTCCAAGGTGAAGGTCTGGAACCCTTAACCAAGGGAATCATTTTTGAAAAAGATGTATCACATAGTCACTTGGATACAAGAGGAGCCTCTGGGTACTTTTCCGATAACTTCATACCTATAATCAGTCAATCTGCCTCCAGATGACACCAAACCTATGAACACAAATACGTAGACAAGCAGTCACAGCTCCACTGGATCATATTTATAAGGCTCCATGATTACAAGTATAATCACATTGCCGGAAGATGACATGAGCAGTTATGAATCTGAACTGAATAGTGTTTTAAAGTCAAAGACCTAAATCCAGAACCACAAGAATCACAATGCACAATCATCTCAAGAAACACTAGAATTTAAGGTTGAGAAGAATTCTGCTATCACTATTGAAAAAGTTTATTCTGTGCAGGACATAAAATCCCTGATTTCTACTTTAGCTCAAATTTCAAGGAGTATCCATGTGGTCGTGAACGTGGGACCTAAACTGGAAAGTCATTGCTGCCCAATTATGTCCTTCAAATGTGTTCATTTACTTGTCCAGTAATTTCTTCGACATTCAAATATGTTGAAATGAAAAGCCAAAATGAACTGGGATTTGAGTAGTATTCATAACAAGAGAATACTGTAAAATAAGTTCATACTCAAACTTGTAAACAATTGAACCAGTATTCTTTACAGGTCACCTGTAGGGAGCAACTTCTCAAGTAACAGATATCTCTGGTGAGTGTTCTTTCCCCTTTCACATACAGATGGAACCAAATAGCTTCAAATCCATTGACAGAGCTAAATATTATGGTGATATATTGTTAAGATAATTAATTCAAAGCTTCTGAATAAAAAGTCTATGACATTAAGATATGAACGATCCTAAACTCATTTTTATAAATTTTTTGTCAAAATCATCTTAAATTTAAAGAAATCCATAAAGAAGGATATGCTAAGAAAAAATTTTAGGTGATACATAGCCAGAAGACATGAACAGAGAGGGGGAAAAAAACCTAATATAAAACAAACAACAGCAACAGAATAGCCTGGACAATTCAAGGGCTATGCTGAACCTCATATTACTAAGAAATTTGCTGAGCACTAATTTAACCTTCAAGAACAAGCAATGGTTAAGATGACTACTAGTGGTCTACCTAAAAAGAGCAAAAACCGAAGCCTATCACAATCCCAGATCATTTTTAAAACAAATCCCCTTTAAAATGGAAAAAGAGCTTCAGAAAGCTCACCAATGCAACATGGTTCCCTCTCTCCCTCCTTCTCTCTCTCCCTCTCTCTCTCCCTCTTTCTCCCTCTTTCTGCCTCTTTCTCCCTCCCTCCCTCCCTCCTTCTCTCCCTCCCTCCCTACCCGCTCTTTCATTCTCTCTTTCTCACACACACACCCCTCAAAGCGTCACAGGAGAAACAGGATAAACATATATACATAATATATCTCTCAGGAAGAATATCCTATTTTTTTCTTTACTGTACAACCTTAATAGTATCACTTAGTCAGTTTTAAGAACTCTTTCATATGTTTTTGTAAACAAAGGTCATAGAACATGAAGATTGGTATGATAACTCTCAAACCTGAAAAGGGTAAGATTCTAGGCTATTCTCCCACAGGGCTGTTGTTTCTTAGACATTGCTTCTCCGTTATTCAGTTAGACCGAAGGCAGAAAAGCACCCCATGCAGCACTTAGTCTTGCTCTCCTCCTGCATCCAAGTAAGCCCGGATATGCCAAGTTTCTAAGCAATTGATTCAGAACCAATTTGTGGCAAACAAATGCTCTCCTGCTACTTAAGAGTGGAAAGATCTCTCCATGCACTTTTGTCTAGACAGTCTCAACTACAGGAGTATAATGTGTTTTCAGGCCCTCCAGTGATTTATTAAATGCCAAATCCATACAGCATAGGCACTAAAGCTTAAGAAATGGAAAAACAGCTTACCCAGTAGACTTGTAATGACGTATTAAGATTGTGTTGGCAGCAAGACTTAGACAGTATCAATAAATAATAGTGATCTATCAAATAACTTCAGTTGAAATGGTAATGTTTAGAAATATCTCACTTAACATGGGGGAAATGCACCCACTGGGGATTAGTGGCATGGAAAATACTCCCATGCAGTGATGTGAAAGATTCTTAGGTTTCCACTACAGCAATTCTGCTTGGGATGTCAGTTTCCTTTAAAAAATAAAAATGAACCCTCAACTAAAGATCAGTTTCAAAAGATAAAAGCACAGAGCAAAATCTGCCCAAGAAAATACAATGCATTTTTACTGTAAGAAACCCAGTAAATTTTCTTAATTTCTAGTTCACAAATTTTAAAAAATCAGATGTTTATTATAAGGCATAACATTTTTTTTTTTTTGAGACAGAGCCTCAAGCTGTCACCCTGGATAGAGTGCTGTGGCATCACAGCTCACAGCAACCTCCAATTCCTAGGCTCAAGCGAGTCTCTTGCCTCTGCCTCCCAAGTAGCTGGGACTACCGGCGCCTGCCACAATTTTTGGTTGCAGCCGTCATTCTTGTTTGGTGGGCCCAGGCTGGATTTGAACCCACCAGCTCAGGTGTACGTGGCTGGCGCCTTAACCTGTTGAGCCACAAGCGCCGAGCCTATAAGGCATAACATTTTATATAAATATTAAAATATTCTTATTTCCTTTGATAATCCTATTTAAGATAGAATCCCTCTCAAGAATTCACTAATCAGATGCTTAATACTAGCATACATTTCAAAGAATTTTGATAGAAGGGGAGAAAAATATTATTTCTTTTTCAGCAGGCCCAGGCTAGGTTCGAATGAGAAAAATATTTTTTAAAAATAAAAATATCTTTTGGTGGATGCTTGCTAACTATGTGTAAAATGTTTCCACATCATAAGACTCAAGGCATTATGTTGTCATATATTTATCAATTAAGCTCAGTTATACAACAAATAAGAAAAAAAATTAGCTGTTTCTTTGAAAACCATAAAATATGCCTTTTTTTACTCTAGACTTATCACTGTATGTCAAACTGATCATTTCAGTACTTTGAGCAATACAGATTATATATGAAAGTACTAACAACTACTAATTTCTAAGTTACATCAGTATGAAAAGCACTATTGCTAAGAAAATACATGTTTATTCACTTTCTTTAGTGAATGATATTCAGAAATAATCTGAAAATCCATTAATCTTTAGAAAAAATATCTTTCTGATCAGCTTGGGGCAACTAAAGCAATTTTCTCAAAAATAATGCATGACTGATTTTCCCAAATTGTTCTTTTTAATATTTAAACATTCATTATATCCCAAAATTGTAATGAGATATTTGACAACTAAAAGATGTATATTATTTCTCTAAAGTTCTTCACATTTTTCTCACAGAAGAAAAAGAGGGAGAACAAAGCAAATAGCTGACCAGAGACACCAGCTGCCAGTTCATCTCAGAAAAAAGGAGAAGTTTTAAATGAAAAATAAAAAATTAAACACATAATGGTAGATCGGGTGTAATTCTGAGGGAAACGTGGCAGAAGCTACGAGAGATCCCATGGCAACAAGTTGCAGAGCAGAACAAGAGGCAGATTTCAACCCAGGAGAGGCTCGGAGTCCAGTGAAAAGGGTAGAGGGGGTGTTTGCTCCTCCTTCCCTCATATCCGGGGAAGTCAGCAGGTTCCCAGATGGCTGGACAGCCTTTCTACACTCATGAGCCCAAAAACTGCTGCCACTAGTGAGTCGGGAGCTTCTTGAGGATGAAGCACCCGTCTGCCAGCCCATCACACAAATCCAAGCTGAGACAGCAAGCACCATATTACTTCTCCATGCACTGTGAACTTTTGTCCTCCCCATGGGGCTTTAGCCTTTCAGTTTTCACCTTGCTCAGTTCCCACACAAACATTTCCTAACTCTAGTCCAGATTACAGAAGCCACAGGAGGCTAAAGGGGTCTCAAGGGATCTGCATGACCCCACATACTGGACAATGTGGGTGGGCTGCCTTCCAGAAAAAGGGACAGAGATGACCAGAGTGCTAGCTGTCCTCCATTCAGACACTTTTCCTCCCCTTCCGTTTCCCTGTCTATGGTTGCTGAGAGAGACTTGAGTTGGGGCTCACAGGAGCTGCTGCTTCCCCTCTGTTGGAGCTTCCATAGAGAGTGGGGCTCAAACATTTTCTCTTATAAACCTACAGAGGACTAAGGGGTGCCTAGACTGTGACCTCCTTGTTCACCAGCCCTCCCCAGTGCTGCTTGCCCAGTTGCTCCACCAGAGCAGGGCACACCTCAAAACAGAGAGACATCGAATCTGCTTCAGTCCTCATGGGCAACTCAGGACTAGCACACTTCTCACTGACATGCTCAGGGAGTGATCTTCAGGCACCTAGGCCCAGGCCTGAAGGTCAGATCTCATGCCCCCAGGACTCAATTGTGATACCAAAGCAATCTTAAGCAAAAAGAACAAATCTGGAGACATCCTACTACCAGACTTCAAACTATACTATGAGGCTATAGTAACCAAAAAGTAGAGTTAAAAAACCCGCAAAAAATAGAAACATAAACCAATGTGACAGAACAGAGAACTCAGATGTAAAACCATCCACCTACAGCCAACTGATCTTTGACAAACAGACAACAGTGTACGCTGGGGAAAAGAAGCCCTAGTCAATAAATGGGGCTGAGAAAATTGTATAGCCATTGCAGAATACTGAAACAGGATCCACATCTCTCTCCATTAAGAAAATTAATTTAAGATCACTAAAAGACTTACATGTAAGGCACAAAACCATAAAAATTCTAGAAGAAAAACTAGATAAAACACTTCCAGGTATCAGCCTCGGCAAAGAATTTATGAAGATCCCAATGGCAATCACAGCAACAACAAAAGTAAGTAAGTGGGACTTGATTAAATTAAAAAGCTTCTGCACAACTAAGGAAATGATCAAGACAACAGACAACCTACAGAAGGCGAGAAAATATTCCTAAGCTATATGCCTAATAAAGGGGTGATAACAGGAATCTAAAAAGAACTCAAGCAAATCAGCAAGAAAAAAAATAACCCCATTAAGAGTGGAGAAAGGACAAGAGCAGAAGCTTTTCAAAAGAAGAGAGAGAAATGGCCAAGAAACATGAAAAAAATGCTCAGGGTCACTACTCCTCAGGGAAACACAAATTAAAACCACAATGAGATAACACCTTATCCCAGTTAGAGTGGTTTTTATTAAAAAGACTAAAGATAATAGATGCTGGTGTGGATACAGAGAGGAAGTAATGATCATACACTGTAGGTGGGATTAGAAACAATATAACCTTTATGGAAAACAAGATGAAGCGTCCTCAAAGAACTAAAAGCAGACCTTGCATTTGATCTTACAACCCCACTACCAGCTATTTACCCAAAGGAAAAGAAGCCATTTTATCAAAAAGACACCTGCACTCAAATGTTTATTACAGCAACGTTCACGAATGCAAAAACGTGGAATCAACCCAAGTGCCCATCAGTTCATAAGTGGATTAACAAAAGGTGGTATATGTATACTATTTCCATATGCATACTATTCAGCCATGAAGAAAGATGAACTGAAGCCTTTTGCAACAATGTGGATGGAACTGGAGACCATTATCCTAAGTGTCTAAAGCACGGAAAAACAAACCCCTCTTGTACTCTCTATCAAACTAGAACTAACCCAAGAGCACACACGTGCACAGAGGAGAGTACAACTCAGTGGAAACCCAGCAGGGGGATGAGGACAGCGGAGGATGGGCATGAACCTACCTAACGGGGACAGTAAACACTATCTGAGTGACGGGCACACTTACAATCCTGACTCAAGCGTAACAAAATCGGTAACATGTAACCAAAAATGATGTCCCTGAATATTTTGAAATTTATAAAAAAAGGAAGAAAGAAAAATAGGAAGCTGTTGGAGTGCTTTGTTTTCAACGCTGTGCCTGAAACCTGGTGCCTCTCTGGGTAATAGTCACACTTGACCTTGGAGATGCAACCAGAATTGACCCCACAGTTTTTTTAAAGGAATACTAGCTGGCAGGCTCAAGGTGATTTGAGGATTGTTATGTTATTTGCTATTTGTAAAATATATCATTTTAGGGGTGACATTCAATAAAGTCTAATGAAATTATTGGGGAAACCCAAGCCAGGGTAAGGTTTTATCTCATCCCTGAAATTTCAGAACACCTGGGATAAATAGCAGCCAATTTCCAAAATAGTGTTTAGCTTCTCAACAGCAGCATTGTTAGAAAGTAACATAACGGTGCCTCAAAATAATTTCCAACATTTCATCCAATTCTTGGCCAAAAGGACAATCAGGTGTGAGCTGTAGAATAAATTCATCTCCACGTGTGCAACATCTCCGTCCATTTGCCATCCAGGTAAGATTTCCTACCAAAATACAGGAGTAAGCAGAGAAGGAGGAAGACATTGGGACATCAAAAACAGAAGATCAAAACATTAAAAAAAAATTTCAATCCAAGAACACAGAAAAACGTGGTGTAAAATGAATGATATATGCTACCTGGTTTCCACTATGATTAGCATTTGTGTGGTCCTGAGAACATAAGCAAATAAAAAAAAATTGAACTAAAAGTGAGATGTAACTAAATTTTAAAGTTAGAGAAAGAAGCATTCACATATGTGGTTAGGAGTTAGAGTTGCAAGATTTTGCAAATAAAAATACATCTCACTCAGTTAAATATCAATTTCATATACATAAAGAGTAAGTTTTAGTTTGGGGGGGGTTGGGGTTTTTTGTTTGTTTGTTTGTCCAGGGCTGAGTTTGAACCCACCACCTTCGGTATATGAGGCCAGTGCCTACTCCTTGAGCTACAGGCACCGCCCAGTAGTAAGTTTTGGGTATATCCCAAGTACACATATTGTTTGCCTAGGGGTAGAGGGATGAAAACAATATATCCTCATCTTCCATATTAAGGAGAGTCAAAACTAAAAAAATAAATAAGTAACATTATAAGCCCTGGGAGCCTCTAAACCAGAATAGGTTCAAAGAGACTCTAGCACTGGCTCATGGTTGCTAAAGATTTATGGACAGAAAAAGGAAAGTGAGAACAGAAAACAGAAATGAGGTACAGAAACAGCTGCACTGGTTTACAGCAGGGTGTTTGCTTATTCAAATGTGGTTCGAACCGTTGGCCACCTGTGACTGACTGAAATTCAGCATTTGTCCCAAGAACAGACTACAGCCTGTTTAAACATCCTGTTAGGTCATAGTTCATTATGTATGGAAAGACGTTTAGGACAAACCTCAACTATGTCGAGAACCAGCTTTAGGCTAAACTTAATTTAACAGTACGTATAGCACTTGATGAAAATACAAAATAAATTGTTATTAGTTTTGGTTTTATAATTGTTATTGTTACTGTTTGTTATATTCTTGATCTTTATTTCATGGAAAGAATTGGATATGTCTAAGGAAATTTAACAAATATTTGAAGACTATTATTGTTTTGAAAGGGTTTCCATAGTATATTATTGGACTATTTGGGATTATAATGGAGAAATCTGGAGTCATATATTTTTATTTATTCACTCAACAATTAATTATGTATCTATTATTTTGGGGAAGCAGACTGGGTTACAGAAAAGCAAGTTGCTAGGCACAAAACGACAATTAAATGAGCGACTCAACAGCCAATTATCAGAATTTCAGCCCCTCCACGCAGGTCACCACATAGCAAGTCACTCGCTCTTCTTCCCTGTCCTCACAGACCTTGCTGGCTTCTACATTCCTGAGCACAGAAGTGGACCAGGTGCTCCTTAAAGACAGGAACCTACTTTTGTTATCTTTAAAGAATCCTTCCCAATCTAACACAGTCTCTACCTCAGTATCTGAGGAGGAGCTCGAGAAATATTTGTCAAACAAATGATAAAACATCTATTAAATCATTCTATTTGCCATTTAAATAACTTTATTGTGGAATTACCCTTTAAAACATATAGGGGTGATGACAGTGGAGTGGAAGGAGAAATAGGGGACCCAGAAGAGTTTGTAGAAACAAACAATAGAACTTCGTGATCAGACAAGGGAGAGGAAGATAGAACCATCAAAGATGTGGTTTCAAAATCACTCAGCCCTGGACCTGAAATTCAGGCAGTCCTGCTAAGAAAAGGAGAAATGCAGAAAAAGAACCGGCGTTGGGGGAAGCTAAAAATTTAGGTTTTGTGCATATTAAGTCATCTACCGTACCTGGGGCCCATGACAGTCATGCCTGAAGGATCTCAAATTTTAAAAATGTAAATATGAAAAGCAGACAGGCAGTTCCTGTGATTTGTCACCTCAAATATCATCGATTTGATTCCGTGAAAGTCTGTTTTACACAACTCTATTTGACTTTCTGCTTCCATCATCAGCCCATGTATCAGGTTCAACCATCCCTTCCAGGGGTTGTGGAGGATCCGGGCCCCACCCTTGTGAAGCAGGTGAATCAGGGGTCGGCTCTCCTGTGCAGGAGTGCCATCTAGTGGTCAGAGCATGTCACTTCAGGCTGGGCTGTACACAGGAATACACCGTGAGCCAGGGTACATTCTGCTTTTGTTCGCGAGGTGACAAAAACTGGCAGTACCTCTCATTGTCTAGACATGACTACGAGAGCACAGTGCTAAGAAATTAATTCCAACCTCTGCTTTTAGAAACCTCTTCTAACCAAATGAGAGCACAAACCTGCCTAACAAGGACAATGAACACTGTTGAGGGGCGCTCTTCCCACCTTGCCTCACGCTTAACAGAACTGGTACATGTAACCAACAACATTTGTCCCCCCCCCATTTGAAATTTCTTTTTAAAAGAAATGAAAAGAGGGAGATAACAGTGAAATCAGGATATCTCTGTATTGTTTTCCAGGTTTTCATATTTGGTGAAGAAATGCCATTGTGGGCACGAACATCATTTGGCCATCCTCACAGTAAGGCAAATAACTAATTTATCGTGTCTCATATCTGAATACCTCCTTTCTCTAATGATCTTCATTTGCTCCTCGGTGTACATCTTATTCTTTCTGGGGGGAAAAAAAACATTCAGCTGTTTTGCTACCCTCTGCCAAAGTCATCTCTTTGCCTCAGAACGTCCAGAACATTCCATCAAACCTTTACAGCTATGTGTGTATGTGTCTCATCTCCCTTGCCAGGCTTTCAGCTTCTTGAAGCCAAGTCCACTTCTGATTCATGCATTAAAAGCTCCAAACAGCTGATCACCAGTGTTTTCTAACATTGGGGAATCAAAGGCTCTTCCCGGGATCCAGTATGAGCTGTAGATTTCCTCACCCGAATATGTGCATTCTGCACGCACATGCAAAATTTTGCTCTCACTTTTGGGGAATTCGGTGGCCCCTTGAAGTCCTTCAACATGTTCAGGTTAAGAAATCCTGATGTGAATGTCAGGAACAGTTTATTCATAAGCTAAAGTGCCCTGTGAGAAAAACAGGCACATGTGGAGACACAGAGAAAAGCCTGTAAAAACTGACTCCCTCTGCACTGGCAAACATCCACCAGGGGAAAAAAAAGCATGTTTCTGCTTCTTGAGATTAGTAAAAAACACACAGCTGAAGTTCCTCAAACCCGTGGGAATAAACGTAGGAATCTCCTCTCCAAGAGGCTAGGCACACCCAAGACCCCTGTCTCTTGCCAGGATATTGAGGGGGGTCTGCTGCTACCCCTGCTCCCGGCATCTGGCCACTCTGCTATCCTCGTTTCTCATCTGAGTTTTAAAATCTTTCCCCCTGTTCTTGGCAACATTAGAATTCTTCTCCTTCTTCCTGGGGATCCCAGAGCCTGACCAAATTGTCCCCACCATCTGCTGGGGAAAGAGGACACTGAGTCCTCTTTCCTGTCCCCTGCAGCAGCAGAGGCCTCTGGAGAGGACCAGTGTGCCCTCCTCCGCCCTCACTTAAAGGGACCCAGCCCATCCTCTCTGCTCAGCAGGACTCCATCCAGCTCCACATCTGTAGTTTCCCTGTTTGTGAACTGACTTTACCAATTGTACTGTTAGAAACTTCCTTGGGCCACAGAGACAGGGTGCCTGCTCCTCCAAACAATTCCAGCCATTAATACATGACAACCTACTCTTTTGGGGTGATTTTGGCCTCTGATGCAAGTTTAGGTATTCAAAATCCTTCCTTGCTATACACGCATTCTAATAGTTCAAGTAAACATATTCCATACTACCAAACGCAGCCACTTGGTGACTTACTTAACCCGATTCCAGAAGACATACTTTCTTACTATAATCTTACTCCTGAACTCCTTCCCACTAAAACTGGTCTCTCCCATCATCTCCTGGCTCTACCATTGATTGTGTGATATTGTGGAACTTATTTAACTTCTTTCTGCTTTAGTTTCTACATTAATTGAAAAGACAATAATAATTTTTGCTTCTTCACAGAAAGATCTTTGTGTGTTAATAAGATAGTATATTGAAAATGCAATAAATTCCACCCAAATGCCCAATAAATTCCAAAACCTTATTTTCTTTCTCTCTCTGGCTAACAAGCAGGGCCCTCAATTCAATAATGCATTATATTTTATCCCAGACAGAAAAAAACACAGAATTCAAAACTGGTGATAGAACTTTAACAGAACAAAATTCTTAGCAACCATGGATATCAACAATGAAGAAAACTAGCATGTTAATGGGGAGCTCTCCATCAGTGAAGTCATTCAAGGACAGAGTAGATGACAAATGTCAGGTCACATACAGTACAGCCAGAATTCTGGCATTAAATAGCAGGTGGAATCGAGAGACCTCTAAAGACCTCTGTGGGCCTATGTTTCTGATAGAACTTCTCTTTGGCCACCAATGAATGTTTGTCATAAGCTAGGATGGGTAATTCCTTTACCATATATCTGCCACCTGAGATGTTTTCATCATTATTTTAAGATAGCTTTTTTGCCAATGGAAGTGAGAGTCACTCTTGGAATTGATTTTTTACCCTGTACTTATCTTGGGAGGCCAAAGAAGGCTAATGTGAAACAGAAAGGGTGTAAGTTTTCTCCACTGTCAAATTGTTCCCAAGAATAAGTGATGGGGACTTCTGCTCCAGGATTATCACTGTCCTTCTAGGTACCAAGGAACTCACTCTCTGGAAGAGAGTTCCTCTGAGACTCCCAGGACATTAAAAAAAGAGGTATGTGCTTAAGGTCCCACCATAGCTCAGCTAATGCTCCATGAGTTCGAGACACTGGAGAATATTCATTCTGTTTCAGAATTTTTAATTTTTCAGACCCTTTTCGCCACAAAATACTAGCAAATTGAAAGACTCAGCTTTCAAAAAATGAAAAAGTATTGTTCCTACTACAAGTCTTCTCTTTGTGTCTCAGCTACAAATCTGTTTCTCCTCAGGGCAATAGGAATACCCACAACAGAATAAGGGAAGGGTCACATCCAGGGAAGTTCACATGTCAACAACGTAAGCGCTCTTGCCATATAATTACATTATATAAACCATTCTCCTAGGCAGAGGATTGGAATCTGTAGGACAATTTGGTACTTTGAGGGTGATAAAGACATGTCTTTAAATAATTTTGTGAAAAGATCCAGCAAAGAGAGAGAGCAAACTGTTGTGATATCAACCCCATTAGAAAGAGTGGCTTCACTTAACAATGTAGGTCAGGTTGGAAAGGTCCAGAAAAGCTGCAGGTGCCTGTCTTCCAAGTGTTAGAAATTACTAGCCCTTTTTTTTTTTTAAAGCATGAACTACACTTTAAAAATAAAAATGCTGCTTCTTTAATGAATAGGATATTTATTCAGTTCTATGCAGCCTTTCACCAGATCTTTAAGTACTAGATTTTTTTCATTTTATTATCAGACTACGGAGAGAATAGCAGTAAGCTGATAAAATGCTCTGTGGAATTTAGTGTTCTTTTATCTGTCCTTCCCTGGCCTTCAGTTTACTCAATTTTTTTTGTCTCTCAATAGTTTAATTACATGTGAAAAGACTCCCAATAACATACTTGTGTTATAGCGTATTAGAATTAAATGAATGCAAAAACGTTTCATTATGTGGTTTTATTGTTATTCATTTGCACATTCATTTGACAATTCTGACTCAGGCTGGTGTGTGCTCTCTTAAGCTCCAAGGACTTTACATCCCAGAGCTCCTTCCAAGAAGCTGCGTAATTAAAGGAGTCGCTTGTTTTCCTGATGCTATAGAAAGAGAGCATAATTTCAACAGGTTCTATTTTCATCCATTATGAAGTTGCTGTCTTAACTAAAAGGTACAGTTTTATTTATGAATGAAACCATTCTTGTCATTCCACTACCCACTCAGGCATTTGTATTAACAAACATCAAAATTAAGTGGAAATCGTGGGTCAGACAAATCCATTAAATAGGAAGTTAACCATTATAAATGAAAATAAAACCTAACACAGTCATTGATTTAAGGAATTATTCTCACTTTATTAAAACATACACACAACCCCATTAAATTCATGGGAGAGTTTTCACTAAGAATTTACCCATTCATATGGTTATTTTCCTCACCATAAACTGAAACCGTACTCTGAGTAGGATTAGAAGAGGAACTAAGTCTTCTGAAAGGAAGAACATCAGAGTTACTTTTGTACTAGAAATAGTCCATCCCTGTTCTGAAATAGTTTTGCCCTTATGACTCTGCTCCCAAGGCAGGCTTTTCTGGCATAAGGAAATTTAGCTTTATTTCTGGAACAAGTAGTCTTTCTTCATAAGTGTCATACTGAGCAGGGCTGATTTAGCTTTCTGTCTCCTTTATACCAGCCTTAGCAAGTTTCAAAATATATGGCCATTCCAAGCAAGTTGTATTGCAAGATTCTCTCATTTGTTTTCACTTATCAAAAAGTCAGAAGAACTATGTGAAGCCAGAGTTCTTCAGGCAATATAAGTCAAGGTCAGGATTCACTGGTTTAATGGGGGTGTTTTTATCGCAGATCGTGTTGTGCAAATTCCCAATCAAAAAATTAGGCCGGAACTTGTAGACTGGAAAATTTTCATGGAAACTGACAAGGGATGAACCCCAAAGCTCTCCGAGCAAGGAATTAAGGGGATAAGAACCAGATACACCTAAAATTTCCAAAGCGCTGCATTCCTTGAAGATTTTAAATATGCTATTTTAGCAAGGAGATTCTAATTTAGAGTGGCAATATCTACTAATAAAGAAAAGCGACTAATATTAGAGTCCCCACAGAGCGAATGCTTTTATGGCTTGAGTGTTTTAAGTTTTCCTTCCTGGCGTGATTGTTATATACGTCTGCGTCTGGGTTTTATGTCTGCCTTTGTGTGTCTGCGTAATGCCTGTGCTTTTTCACAAAGGCTCTGGCTGATGTCGCCCATGACATTCTGTGGTGGAGATTTATTCCCTGACCTTATACTTTGGAAAGGACAGGCTGAAATACTCAAGAAATTGTGGGCCTTAGTAGTTTATACTATGATCTATTTCTCTGCCCCAGAAGAATTTTACCAACCAAACACTGAGGCCAAATGAGGGTCTCTCCTGATAGCCAATATCCTTGCAGAAGAGCCATTTGAGCAGGATACTGGCTTAGGGGTCAATTTCTAGAGCTAACACTCTGGCAACTTTTCATTCATTTTTGAAACGACACATTGGAAGACACTGAAATAAAAAGGCATCAGCATGTAAAATTACTAACAACTGGTGCCAAGTGTCAGTGGACACACTTTGATTTTTTAAAAAAAAAAAGAAATCCCCCCTAAAAGTTTCTAAATTCTACTCAAACTGAATTTTGAAGACTTGCTTCATATCTAAGATATTTTGACATTCTGACTGCATGTATGTGTGTATACATATACGTACACCTAGCCCACCCTTCACTCTCTTAGGATGAGTTCATGAGCTTAATTGTCAGACCCCATATAATGACAGCTCTGATGTCCATTCCAGAAAAAGAATTCCCATGTTGCTTTGAAGGGAAGACTAGATGCTAGTGTTGGTGCACAACTTCCCAAGGGGATTACTTAGAAGGTGACCGTAGGGACGTTGAGCAGTGAGGTGTGTAGAACTTTTTCTAGAATGAGTTCATGAACTTGATTTTCCCACCTCATAAACTCATACAGACATCCTATTATTTACATACACCATGAATTAAAGAATAGGCTCACACTTAGCACTGGCTAATTGACTATGGTTAATAGGACTTGCCTTTATTTTTAATTTTTTAACTAGTTTATTAATTAATTAACTAATTTATGTACTGTTTTGTGATGATTTTTTAACATCATCATCAAAAATTGCACCATTTAATTTTTCTGGTACAATGTCTCCTTTAACATTTATTCAACAACTAGTTATTAAGTACCTTCTCTCAGCCACGAACTAGGTTAGGTACTGGAGGCAAAGCGTGGATTTTAAAGCTCCGTAACAAACATAATCAGTGCTTGAGGGTAAAATGTATAATTCAACCTTAAATCAATATGTCTTCCCGTCACTGTACTGCCACTCCTCTGCTGCCCTCAATCGGGTTCATACTCTGAAGAGGGTGATCACAAAGGGAAATCTCACACTTCTCTAGACATCCTCACCCACCTTGACCAAAATACAGCTCTCGCTGCTTCCTAAACACGCTGGCAATACCCACGTCCATCACTGTCCCAGCCCCTCTCCTGAGCTTCAGGTCTGCACGCCCAGCTGCCTCCTGCTGCTCTACAGAAAACTCGCCTGCATATTCTAAAACCAAATGCTCGCTTGACTCACAAACCTAATTCTCCGCCAAAAGATTTCATCTCATCAAACATGCCACCTGCTACCAGCAGCACAGTGGGGGCCAAAAATGTGAATCATCCTCCATTCTCATTCTCTCTCTCTCTCTGTCATTGGCAGAGGCCTCTGATGACAAGGCCTTTACATACAGAAGCTGTCATTTCAAAATCATTAGGTGGAGTTTGATCATTCCGGAGTCAAACCTGTCAGGATCATTTAATTGTATGATGCCATCAAACGTAAGACCCAGGTCCATCTCAGCAATACCAAACTGCAGGCACAGGGACAGGAGGACACGCACCACCCATTATTCAATCAAGGACACACTGCATCTCTTCACTTTTGTTCTGTTCTGTTATAGTTGTATGGCTTCTTGGCTCTCCGTATTTACTAACCATAAAGATAAGCAGAGCTCCCTTTCATCGTAGACCATTTTAATTTCCCATTTTTATTAGGTGAATGTCGGATTTATATGATTAATCGATTGATGAAAGACACGGGCAAGAACACGAGTTGCTCGAGATGTTGAGTAAAGCCCAGATAAGTTTGAGAAATTCCGAGAGCTCACAGGAGGAAGATGAGACAACCAGAGATGAATTTCCAGCACAGATCTCCCCACTTTACAGTACAGATGTGACTATTCCAGATAATTTTCCTAATGAAGAGACAAGAATCTGAAACAGCTGAAAATGAGAGGTAGCATACAGTGCAATAAAACTGGCCTGGTATTTTGAGTATTAATATAGTAGACATGATTCATTAGGCCTTGATAAAAATACCACACATAATTCATTTAAGCTTGGCCAGAGCAAAACCTTCCTTCTATGGCATAGCTGACATCATGGCTGTATAAAAATATAAACCAGACAGGCTTTGTCTTCTTTTCCCTGCCCTTCCCCCCTCCCTTAGGATTCCAAAGGACCACAGAAGAAGAGGCTGCTGATATTAGCAAATTGTATTCCTAAAGTCTTTATCAAGCTTGCCTCTTCTTCCCCATCCTTCTCCACTTGCTCGAGCGCTGTTGTAGATTCTGATAATTTATCTGTCACCTGCGTGTCTGCTACAGTCTTTTGACAGGTCTCCCTGCTTCTGGTCTCTCTTCTCCCAAATCAGTTCTCCTCATTTTTGCACTTATTACAAATTATAATTATATATATATACACAGACATATATATAACTTGTTTAATTCTCTACTATCTTTACTTCTGATGCTTGCGGTAAGTTCTACAAGTGTCAGTGTTACAAATCTTTAAATAATGTGTACTGAATGAATGAGTAACACAATCAGCCTGGCCTTCCTTAGACCAAGCCTCACCCTTCATCGTGGTTCTAAACCTTTCTGTGGTTCAGTTTCATCACTTATAAATGAGGATTATAATACTAATTACCTCAAAAGTTGTTGAGTATTCATAAAACAAAGTTAATACATGTAAAGCAGTAAAACAGTGTCTGCCACATTGGAAGAACTAAGTAAGGGTATACTTCTCTAATTTATTATAATATTGCTGTTATCCTTATTATTTAACTCCCCTTAAAACAGGTACCTCTTGCTTAAAGTGACCTTGGCAAAGAAGTTCAAATTCAATACGATCAGGTATACAAACAATTCAGTACCTCACAGCTTACTGCTTAACAGAAGCACCTGCAATTCTTTCTCTCTCCTCCACGCTGTGGTGAGAAGAACCTTCTCCTCCTTCACTGGCTATTTAATCCATACTCAATACTCAAGCATATCTTCAGGAATTCCCTATTCCAGGAAGACTACAGAGCTCCCTCGAGCTTCCCTTGTCTACATCAGGGGCCCCTCCCCTGGCCTGCAAGTGTTACATTTGTCAGAGCACCGATAACCGCTGTCACCTCTGGAGGATCCTCAAATACACATTTAAATAAATAAATAAAACCTAGATGTCATCTTGGATATTCTGAAACTTCTGTTGACTGACATCATACGAATGCAAAAAGAAAAAAAATGTTCAAACAGCATATTAAACACACGTGTCACTAAAGTCTGGTTATCTTTTCAAGTTGGCATGCTGTTGCTTCCCTTTCATCTCTGCCTCTCTCTTCTACCTGTGCATCCCCACTACTAAGGGCTGCACCAGTGCCACCACCTAATTTTTTTTTATCACTAGCTTAAAGGCTCTTAGCAATCTCTTTTTTGCTTTACTTCTAATTCATGTCTTTAGGCTATCATCTTCCACTAAAAAGGAATATCCCCAAAGACAGTTCTCTTTCTAATTGAGAACTCCTGAAACTCATACCTAGAAAACAATTATTTATACCTCGCTATAAAAGACAAATATCCAGGAGTTCTAGATTACAGGGAACTATAATCATGTCACTGCAAATCAGCCTGGACAACAGAGAAAGACCCAACCTAAAAACAACAACAACAACAACAAAAAAATAATGATGGAGAATGGCAGCTAAATTCAACTTAGAGTGCCCACCGAAAGTCTTTCTGTCTCCAGTGAAGGCAGAGCCCTGGGGGATTTAATCCCACTGGTTGTCAAGAAAACAGAATCTTCCAGACATCAGCAGATGTTGTAACAGCCGAAACAAAAGAATGAAACAAATTGAAGAAGAAAGACAACATACAAACAAGAGAAGCGTAGGAGAATCCAAAGGTGCAACCAGCCAGACCATCTGCCTCTTTCTTGATTCCTCCATTTGATCCAAAACATGAAATAAATAGCACAATTGCGTTACAACTGGAAAATGTTACAGATGTTAGAACTAGAAAATGTTATAGACACAGCTGAACTATGTCTCTAAGTCAGATAAACGAGAGAGAGAAACTAACAAGCAATTTGGAGGGAACAGGAAGAGATGGTTAAAGTGTTTACATTGCAAACTGTACATATTTATTAATCAGGTCAATAACAACCTCAATGTACATTATTTCCTTCCAGTTGCATCTTCTGTGAGCTCCTTTTAATGATCCTTGCGTTTCTTCATTCTCTTTACAATATAAAAATAATAAGGACTTAGTGCACAGCTACAAGAACAAGAGAATATTTTCCAATATTTTAAGAGCATACTAACTGATTACCCCATACAGCATCTATTGTCCTAATTGGAACCAAGTTTGTGACTATGCACATATCACTCAACAACCATTCTTACTTTTCCAATCCTTGGTCCCACTTTCATAATAAGAAGAGTATAATATTTTCTTTTTTTTCAATTTGAAAATAAACATTTTTTTCCCCTGGAAAATATTTTTAAAATAGCAAGACAATATATTCTGCACCAACAAATTACAACTATGAGTCAGGGCCCTGGAAGAAGTTTCCCATAATAAACGATGATGATTAGTGCTAGTAGACAAAGTGCTTCAGCTCCTGTAGCAAAGTCTTCCCAGCTCCTTTCATTAATCAGACTGCTTACCTGGCTTTATCATTTGTACCAGGCCTTTCAACTAGGTGCCTGAATCAATTACTATGTAATTTAAATCAGAAGCATGTTTAAAATTGTCTCAGAGTAGAGTGACTGGGGTAAAAGAACCTAAATATATAATCCTGGATTAATTCCATCAATTTGTTTGTAAAGGTAACCAATTATCACTGACAATAATAACTTTTCTCAAGCAAAAACTACCTTTTCTTCTTCTTTAATATCCCTTTTTGCATGCTACAGATAGAATTTTCTGCAGAGTTTAATGACAAGATGGCTATGGAATGAAAAATATCTGACTAAACTCACATCCACACTGCCTGAAAAGTTGTTCTTTGGATTTCCTCTCAATATTGGTCGTAACAAAGGACAAAACTTGCAAAAATCCTGAAACCTACAAGATAATAAGTTAAAGTAGGTAAACCTGCAGTCCCCAACCCCCGGGCCACAGCACCATGTCCGTCTCTTAGGAACTTGGCCACATAGCCAGAGGTGAGTGGCAGGCGTCTGCTCCCCGTCGCCACCTAGCTCCACCTCCTGTCACCTCAGCGGTGGTGGCATCAGATTCTCACAGGAGCGCAAGCCCCTGCAAGCCAGGCATGGGCGAGATCTAGGTTGTGTGCTCCTCATGAGCATCTGATGCCTGATGATCTGAGGTGGAGCTGAGGCGGTGATGCTGGCACTGGGGAGCAGCTACAAGTGCAGACTGACTGCACAGAGACCATAAGAAATCATTACATTATATACTACAGTGTAATAATAACAGAAATAAAGTGCACAACAAATGTAATGCATTTGAATCTTCCCGAAACCATCCCATACTCTAGTCTGTCCTCCAGGAAACTGGTCCCTGGGACGAAAAGGTCAGGGACCGCTGAGACAAACCTTTACTTGTTCCCTTTTCACTGATTTCATGAATGGAGAAGTAAATGAAAAAGACTCACTCCCACCCATCGTTTCCTCCCACGACCTGGTACTTGTGTCCAGATCATCCATATAGACGCCAATAACAATCTACTTGCCAGGAATAAAGTGAAAACAAAGGACTTTGTGTGAAAAGCGCCAGGTACCATCTATTACTGATAATAGAGTCTTTGATCATCCACACCCCAATTCTCATTGTAGTCAAACTGCTGCTAATAGTGATTTAGATCCTCTCACCATATTAAAATGGTTGCCCCAAACTGGATATTAGTTCATAAACCTAAGCGTATGTGACAATCTCTTGGAATAAAATCTTCATTTGCTGTATCCTGCTGAGAGAGAACAATTTTAGGCGTGACTTTTTATCCAAGAGACAGAAGCACTCCCCTAGTGTGTTCTCTCTCTCTCTCTCTCTCTCTCTCTCTCTCTCACACACACACACACACACACAGTTATTTGTGAAAAACCCTGATTTTTTTTTTCACTTTCTGATAGCCATGTGCCTTAGGAGAGTTTGCAGGCTTGATTTGGGTGGTGGTGTTGGAGTTAACGCTTAATTAATTTAATCATGAGAAGTCTGAATTATTCCCTTCTCCTTCCCAGCGATTAACATTCAACTGGCCATCTGATAGAATTACAGCAAAAATGACATGAAGGGAATATGCTGGGGGGCTCTGGGGAGATTTAAGCTGGGGCAGCCCCCTCATGGCAATGGATCAAGTCCAAAGGTAAACGCCAAAACAGTGAGGATGAAAGAAAAGAAAAATGGAAAAACCTGGATTCTTGATGACATTGACCTGTTCAATTGTCTGGTCGTGGAAGCACTTTACCTTTGGGCTTCCATTTATGTGAGATAATAAATACCATTATGCTTAGAGCCATCTTGTTGTAACAAATTTATTTGTAGTTGAAGGCATCTTATGTGATATGAAATTGAACACTGTTTGCTAAATACCTTCCAAAGACATTCTTTTTCCAGAGCAGAAAGACTGATACAAATGTTTAAAATTAACAACAAAAACTACAAGTTGAATCAAATAATCAGAACAATCTCATATCCTTACTTTTTGCCAAATGTAGCAACTCCACTTCTCTTTGTAATTTTAAGTGAATACATTAGAATTCTCCCTTGTGTATACATAGCAAGTAACCACTGTTAACAGCACACCATACAACAGGGGGATTAAGACCAAGTACTCTGGATTCAAGTAAACCAAAGCTTCGATTGCTTTACCAGTATGGTAGAGATAATGATAGAACTTCCCTGAGTTAACCTTGGCATGATGAACAAACTCATGTACCTGGCTCAGCACTTAGCACACAATAGTGATTTGATAAACACTGGCTCCAAAAAGTAGTCTATGTAGGCAAACACCAGTGTTAGAACAAAATGAGAGTTTAGATATTCAACATTAAAAATGTCAATTATAGGGTGGCGCCTATGGTTCAGTGGGTAGGGCACCAGCCCCATATACCGAAGGGGTATATACTGGCAGGTTCAAACCCAGCCCCGGCCAAACTGCAACAACACAAAAAAAATAGCCGGGCATTGTGGCAGGCGCCTGTAGTCCCAGGTACTTGTGAGGCTGAGGCAAGAGAATCACCTAAGCCCAGGAGTTGGAGGTTGCTGTGAGCTGTGATGCCATGGCACTCTGCCGAGGGCAATAAAGTGAGACTCTGTCTCTAAAAAAAAGTAATAATAAAATATCAATTATAAAATCCAGCCATATAATTTTACACTGTTATTGCTATTAAGAAATAAGAAAAGTCAAAGTAGCACCAGGAAGACTCAGAACAACATCAAAATCTCAGTTTTCCTTTCAAAAGAGCAAGATCAGATTCAGCTCAATTAGGATGATTCAGACCACAGTGTGCTAACTTTATTTACAATATGCTTGTTGTAGTCTGTTTGATGTTGCTATAATAAAACAAAGAGATGGGCTATTTTATAAAGAAAAGAAATGTATTTCTCACAGTTCTGGAGGCTGGGAAGTTCAGTATCAGGTACCAGCATCTTGCTTAGGCCTTCTTGCTGCATCAACCCACGCAGATGGCGGGAGAGGAATAGCACACGAGAGAGGGCAGGAAACAGGACCACACTAAGGCTTTTACCGGAAACCCACTCCTGCAAGAACTAACTTGCTTCCACACAACAGCATTAAACCTCTAACAAAAGGTGACTTGATCACCTCTTATTAGGCCCCACCTCCCAACACTGTTGCCTTGGAAATTGAGTTTTCAACAAATCGGGGAACATATTCAAATCATAGAAGTGCTTCATCACAAGAAAAATGTATTTTATCTAAAACTATTTTGTTTAGCATGTGAAAACTATAAAGCATACTCTGAAGCTTTAACATATCAATCAAAGGGGTTTAGTCTTAGCAATACCCAAAGAGGACGAAATAAGGGCTTTTTTTTAACTCTGGAGGTAATCTCTGGTTGTGTCTTAGAAAACAATGTGAAAATTACGATGACATCAAATTATCTTTAAAGACAAAGGGAGAAATAAAGAAATACATTTCTAATAATCAATACAATATACTTACCAAATTCTACTAAACTGCAGACAGAAGACAAAGAAATCTTTTCAATTGTTACAGACTTTACACATAGAATATAGGTATGGACAACAAATATGTAAATGTAAGGAAATAAAAGCAATTAGTATGTTTTTTCATTTGAATCTTATTTAGACATACCTCGTCAAGAAAAATCTTTCTCTTACCATTTTGTTCCAACAATACCCTAAATCATTCAACAGATACTTATTCAGTACCTAGTAGACGTCAGTCTATAGAGTCAGACATCACAGACGCATGAAAGACGACCCTAACTGAAGCAAATCGCAGTCCATGTAGGGGGATGGCTGTGTACTGCAGGGTGGATATGTTCACAGTGCTATTTACAGCAATGAAATTTGAAGATTTAAGAGTATTTCCAGTTCACAATAATATCACCAAAATAACTGCCATAAGTAATGATTATATCTACAAATAGGCATGAAAACAAGCATTAATGGGTATCCCTGGTAACTGGTTCCTGGGTCATTAACGCATCGGAGAGCACGTCTTTGTCTTCCTGACCAAACCCCTGAAGCCAGTTTCAGATGTCCCTACCCTTCCCAGTGCCTGGTTGGGTGTCTTACCTGCAACAGGCACTCGACACCCCTTGCCTAAATTTGGGGTAACATTCTAAAAGCCCAGTTGTTTCTTCATCTAGGCCAAGTAACATGGGCGTGCCTGGCTGAAATGAAAGCCCTGCCATCTTGATAGTTCTCTTAGTGACAGTCTAGTTATATAAACTCATTGACCCCACTGTTTCCTAATTTTTGAAACAGGATGACTCCACTGACTTCCCATAGTGGTTATGAAAACGAAATAGGATAACATATATAATTTTTCTGGAAAATATAATTATCCTTTGTCATGACAAAAAAAATTTTCAATTAATATATACAAAGGACAATTAACAATAACTAAGTACCTCTGAGCCTGCTTTGGTTTCACATATTGATATTTTCACATCAAACATATTAAGTGTTGGTAGAATTATTTTACATCTTATATTTACTTTATTAAATTATGGGTTACAAATTACTTTAGAAATAAGTCAAAACTATTTTGTTGAAGGAAATTATTGCACATGCAAATAGAACTAATATTTCTGTCACTAGAATAAATATCTTTTTATAGGGTTTAAGCTGATTTTTCTGTAGCCCTTTACCTAAGGATGAATATTAATTACAGAAAATCTTATTAACAGACTAACATGCCTCTATACCTGAGGAATTCTAAGTTTGAAGCCATTTTATCCCAGTCTTAGGAAATAGATGCAGGCTGAACACATTCAATGTTGTCTGGTCTTGGAAGCTAAACAGGGCAGGGCCTGATTAGTATTTGGATGGGAAAATAGACACAGGTTGAAGGTCTAGGAGAAATGTGTACCTCTGGCCGGCAAGTCGCATTCTTTGAAGTCCATTTCTGTTGGCAGTGTTAGGACTCATTGTGAGCAACAGATACCTGTTCAGTGAAACTGACCCCAAACTTCCAGGGAAAGGGAGGCCTGATATTGACTGAATGGAGGAAACACACACACACACACGCTTGACAACGGCTCTTGGCCACTAGGCTTAAAGATTTCCAAACATTTTGTCACATAATTCTCTCAACAACTTATATAGTAAGATCTATTGCCTAATTTACAGAGTAGAAAATCACAACTTTGAAGTTAAGTAACTTTTTCAAGGTCACAAACCCAAGCCTCTATGATGGCAAAGACCATTATGTTAGTCAGGGTTCTTTAGAGAAATGGAATCAACAGGATATATACAGATATAAGAGTGGAGATTCATTTTGGAAATTAGCTCACTCAATTGTGGAAGCCAAGAAATCCCACCATCTACCATCTGCAAGCTAAAGAACCAAGAAAACTGGCAGGGTGATACAATCTAAGACCAAAGACCTGATAACAGGAGAGAATTCACCTTTTCTGCACCATTTAGGCCCTCGTGGATGATGCCTGCCCACACCAGGGAGGGTGATCTTCTTTACAAGTCTAGGCATTCAAATTCTAATCTCTCCCACAAACACACCCAGAAATAATGTTTTAACAGCTACCTGGGCATCCCCTAACATATAAGTTGACACATAAAATTAATCATTACAGCTGTGTTTCTAATCAAATCTCATTTTATCCCCTTTTGGGGTTTTCTAGAACAATGCCCCTGAGAGCACCTGTCAGCACACTGCTGATTACTATGTGCCTGGAGAAAGAAGCTTGTGGCTAAATGTAAATTGGTGACACCACTTGACTCCCTTGGCATTTTCTATGGCAAGACTTTCTAGATGGAGGAAGTGGTGCATTGATTTACAATCTGGTATCTGTTCCTTATTTTCTGGGACCACTTTGGGTAGCCTCTCTAGGGTTTTGCCCCACCTGCCTGCCTTCCTCCCTGCACTTAACTTCCTTGTTTATCTGTCTATTTCTACAGCTAGACTGAGGGCTTCTTGAGAACAGAGGTTTGAGGTTGCTTTGTTCCACCGGAGCCATACCTTTCCATTAGAATTGGCCTGTGGGGTGAAACCTACTCACCACCCCCGTGCCTGAGAGTTTCCCAGAAGCATCTTGAGGGCCTCTCTAGGACACTGATTAAGGGGCAGGTGGTGATAAGGACAACCAGATTAACAGTAATGGTCTCTCAGGTCCTTGGAAGTTTTCCCCAAAGAAAGTATTAAAGATTAAGAACTGTTGCCTCTGGATTCCACTGAAAGTCCCATGGCAGAAGATTACAATGAACTAAATACTTACAGGTAGCATTCAGTCCTGCACATGCCCTTCTGACGTTTGTACAGGAAAAGCATCAAGTCCACTAGGGACTTTTTAAACCAAAGCTTATAATATTTTCTCAGCCAACCAACCAACTGCCCAGTATTTGTGCATTAATCATATGTGTGCGTATTTGTATATGTGCACACACAGGCCACCAGCAAATGACCCACACTGTCTTAACAGGTGAATTTCAATCTGCGCCCCATTCTGAACATTGATCCACTCTACTGCTGCTCCTCCACAGAACTCTGGGACCACTCAGCTCATTTCCACTGAACAAATAGATTTTATTTACCTTCCTTTGACCAAGAACTCTGCTAGAAATCAAAGATAATAAGTTATGGATCCTTCCATTTGGAACACTGCAGCCATTTTAACATAATCTGATGAGTGGTACAAGAAAAGTGATGCAGAAGGTGTGGGAATGTGCTGCCTCACCAGAGTTGTGAAGAAGAGAGTAAGCACACAAGAAAGAGGGAAAGGGAGTTTCAGAAGGAGGGAACAATGTGAGCAAAAGCACGGGGTCAGCAAAGGGCATGTATGGTAATCAGACATTTAATATTAACAGAATAGAAAAGACGGAGATGATGAGACATGAGACTGCAGGGGTAGGTGGGAGCAGGGGTACAGGGTCTTTGCCAGACTGGGGAGAGTAGGTTCATCTTCATCCTGGGGTGAGAGACCAGACATTAGGACACTTTGAAACAAGAGACGGTCAAGGTCATGTCTACATTTTCTTTTTATTTATTTATTTATTAAATCATAGCTATGTACATTAGTGCAATCATGGGGTACAGTGTGTGGGCTTCATATATAATCTGAAATATTTTCATCCAACTGTTCAACATAACCTTCATGAGATTATCTTATTTATTATGTGAAAACATTTGTGTTCTGAATTTAGTAGGTTTCACCTGTCCCTTCTAAGATGCACCATAAGAGTCATCCCACCATTTACCCTCTCTCCACCTACCCTCCCCCTCCCCCATCCCTCCCCTACACCTTTCCCCATATTCTTGTACTATAATTGGGTTATAGCCTACACATGAAAGCTATAAACTAGCTTCATAGTAGGGCTGTATACATTGGATATGTTTTCTTCCATTCTTGAGATTCTTTGCTAAGAAGAATGTGTTCCAGCTTCATCCATGTAAATATGAAAGAGGTAAAGTCATCATCTTGCTTTAAGGCTGCATAATATTCCATGGTATACATGTACCATAATTTATTAATCCATTCGTGGATTGATGGGCACTTGGGCTTCTTCCATGACTTAGCAATTATGAATTGGGCTGCAATAAACATTCTAGTACAGATATCTTTGTTATAATGTGATTTTTGGTCTTCTGGGTATATACCAAGTAAAGGAATTATAGGATCAAATGGCA